>JARQOC010000001.1:383213606-383378606 GCA_033576535.1 Allobates femoralis
GGCAGCTGTGTGGTGGAGGGGTGAGGAGAGATGCGGGTCAGTGGTGTAGGGTTGAGGAGAGATGCGGCTCAGTGGTGAGGGGTGAGGAAAGAAGCACACAGTATATACATACATGAAACATTGTATAGACACACAGTATACAGACATTAGACAGAGTGTAGATTAGACACACGAGTGGACAGAGACACATTAGACACACAGAGTGGACAGAGAGACATTAGACACACAGAGTGGACAGAGAGACATTAGACACACAGAGTGGACAGAGACACATTAGACACACAGAGTGGACAGAGACACATTAGACACACAGAGTGGACAGAGACACATTAGACACACAGAGTGGACAGAGACACATTAGACACACAGAGCGGACAGAGACACATTAGACACACAGAGCGGACAGAGACACATTAGACACACAGAGCGGACAGAGACACATTAGACACACAGAGCGGACAGAGACACATTAGACACACAGAGCGGACAGAGACACATTAGACACACAGAGCGGACAGAGACACATTAGACGGACAGAGCGGACAGAGACACATTAGACACACAGAGCGGACAGAGACACATTAGACGGACAGAGCGGACAGAGACACATTAGACGGACAGAGCGGACAGAGACACATGAGGGACAGAGCGGACAGAGACACATGAGGGACAGAGCGGACAGAGACACATGAGGGACAGAGCGGACAGAGACACATTAGGGACAGAGCGGACAGAGACACATGAGGGACAGAGCGGACAGAGACACATGAGGGACAGAGCGGACAGAGACACATGAGGGACAGAGCGGACAGAGACACATGAGGGACAGAGCGGACAGAGACACATGAGGGACAGAGCGGACAGAGACACATGAGGGACAGAGACATGAGGGACAGAGCGGACAGAGAGACATGAGGGACAGAGCGGACAGAGAGACACATGAGGGACAGAGCAGACAGAGACACATGAAGGACAGAGCGGACAGAGACACATGAGGGACAGAGCGGACAGAGACACATGAGGGACAGAGCGGACAGAGACACATGAGGGACAGGGCGGACAGAGACACATGAGGGACAGGGCGGACAGAGTCACATGAGGGACAGGGCGGACAGAGACACATGAGGGACAGGGCGGACAGAGACACATGAGGGACAGAGCGGACAGAGACACATGAGGGACAGAGTGGACAGAGACGTGCATGCTTCTCTGACCTTTTCCTGCGTCCATGGTCCTCTGTCCTCTTGCTCCCTCCCTGGTCGTGTCCTCCTGCAGACCTCTGTCCTCTTGCTACAGACGCTTCGTATGAAGAGGATGTAAGAGGAGGTTGTGAGAGGCAGACTCCTGTGTCCTCCTGCAGAGTCCTATGTCGTCGTCCTCCTGAGTGCTGGCCCGCTGCGGAGATGAAGGGGGCCGCAGATGGTGCCGGCGGGCACGTTAGTAACAGGGCTCCCCCGGGGCTGGGGGCCGCTGATGGTGCCGGCGGGCACTTTAGCAATAGTGCTCCCCCGGGGCTGGGGGCCGCAGATGGTGCGGGGTGGGGGCCGCAGATGGTGCCGGCGGGCACTTTAGTAATAGTGCTCCCCCGGGGCTGGGGGCCGCAGATGGTGCCGGCGGGCACGTTAGTAACAGGGCTCCCCCGGGGCTGGGGGCCGCTGATGGTGCCGGCGGGCACGTTAGTAACAGGGCTCCCCCGGGGCTGGGGGCCGCTGATGGTGCCGGCGGGCACTTTAGCAATAGTGCTCCCCCGGGGCTGGGGGCCGCAGATGGTGCGGGGCTGGGGGCCGCAGATGGTGCCGGCGGGCACTTTAGCAATAGTGCTCCCCCGGGGCTGAGGGCCGCAGATGGTGCGGGGCTGGGGGCCGCTGATGGTGCCGGCGGGCACTTTAGCAATAGTGCTCCCCGGGGCTGGGGGCCGCAGATGGTGCGGGACTGGGGGCCGCAGATGGTGCCGGCGGGCACTTTAGTAATAGAGCTCCCCCGGGGCTGGGGGCCGCAGATGGTGCCGGCGGGCACGTTGGTAACAGGGCTCCCCCGGCGCTGGGGGCCGCTGATGGTGCCGGCGGGCACGTTAGTAACAGGGCTCCCCCGGGGCTGGGGGCCGCTGATGGTGCCGGCGGGCACATTAGTAACAGGGCTCCCCCAGGGCTGGGGGCCGCTGATGGTGCCGGCGGGCACTTTAGTAATAGTGCTCCCCCGGGGCTGGGGGCCGCAGATGGTGCGGGGCTGGGGGCCGCTGATGGTGCCGGCGGGCACTTTAGCAATAGTGCTCCCCCGGGGCTGGGGGCCGCAGATGGTGCGGGGCTGGGGGCCGCTGATGGTGCCGGCGGGCACTTTAGCAATAGTGCTCCCCCGGGGCTGGGGGCCGCTGATGGTGCGGGGCTGGGGGCCGCTGATGGTGCACTTTAGTAATAGGGCTCCCCGGGTCTGCGGCGGGCGGCGGGGGTTGTGCAGTGACGGGAGCATGCTGGGAGTCGGCGCCAGGCAGCGTGATGGGTGTCGCAATATGGCGGCGCTTCCGGGGTAGGGAGGCATAATCTGCAGTTTAGCGCAGACGCCCTTGCTCCATAGCGGCACAGTGACCGGAAGCTCTAAACTGCAGATTATGTATAGAGATTCCCCTCAGTATAACTATATTAATTTTCTTTAGGGATTAGAGTACGAGGGAAAGCCAAGGCCAACCAACAGGGTCTGTCTGAATGACGGTGCCCCATGATATACATAGGGGAAGCCTAGTGTATTATGAAGTAGGACAGCGCTGCGGACCTGGTGTAGGCATGGAAAGGTGAGGAATAGAAATGATAAACAGAGGGGAGTTGTTAAAGAAGTTATCATGTACTACTCACTGTCAACCATCTTGTTCTCTCTTTTTAACTATGAACCATTCCTAGTTTATCATATCTATTCGCTCTGAAGTTTGAATAGACTGAAGCCCTAAAGCTGAATATTATGTGAACATAGTTGAAGGTTAGAAGAATGATAAGAAGGTTCTGTCCTTGTCTTTATCATACAAATGGTCCTAACGTCAGTGGACCATAGACATGTGGACGCCTGGCAGACATCCCGTCTGTTAGTTGCACTAATTAATTTAGTATTGTTTATCATATAGATTAGTAACGGCATTGGATGATTTTACACTGATTATGGAGCATATTTCGCATATTTTTCTTTACCATTTTGCTAGGTATGACTTTTTGTTACGTATTAAGGACCTTGAAAATTATATAAAAACTGTACCCTTGAATAAATGATGGGATTCTCTCTCTGAAAGACTCTGACTGCTGCGTCTTTCTTGAGTATCTCCAGGACACGGTATACCAGTGTCAATCCTTTTAATTTCTCTTATTAATCAGTCTGCTCTGGTTAGTTTTGAGTTTCCTGCTTTCACAGCCCAAACCTTCTCACCTTCAGAGATACCTTCGGGATCAGGGTCAGATCTATGTCTCACTCACAGCCAGAGACAACTACAAGGTACACCTATACTCATAGCATTATGCTTAGTACACCTGGTACACCTGTAGTAAGAAGGTCACTACATAGTACACAGGGACAGCTCCCAGCTCGTTACAAAGATTAAAGTGTAAGATGTGAATAAAGTAATGTACATATGTTTTAGTGTAAAGTAGTAAGAATAATATACGGTAAACATAATGTACAGAAGGGTGGAGGAACTGGGCCCAGCCCTATGCATATTAAATTAGGAAGAGAAAGTGCATGGGGTTGGGAGGAAGCAACCGGGCCTCCTAAGCCGAGACACCCGTAGGGACCTTGTTTGTTTATTTATATATGTGTGCAACCATTAAGCCCAGTACCTACAGAGACTTTCCTGTATGAACTTCTGAATATTCTTGAACTGTATTTAAAAATGGAACATATTACCACTGGACTGGTTTTGGTAGAGACTCCTTGAACATAATATTCACCAGCCCCAGTGGAAAAATGACTCATCACCGGAGAGACTGCTTTTTGAACTCTTTTGGACTACTTTTTATATTTTATTGGTTTTTGTAACTTTTTACTTTTAAGACTCTGAACATTAATGTTATTACTTCTTTGTGTTTACTTTGTTGAAAAGTTGCCACAGTCCCGGAGTACTGTCTTTCACTAAGAGGGAATGTGGCACCCCTGGGTCAATGTGCCACAGTGTCATCACTGCCCCAGGAAGTGGTGTCACCAGAGAGCAACAAAGGGTATTCTCATCAGGCAACACACACACACACACACAACACCCGCATCTCCAGGCCAGAAGGGGAGACCAAGCCCGGGTTCAGGGTGAGCTCCCCTATATATATTCTGGTCTGAGGCGTGGCTAGTTAGTGCAGTACGGAGCAGTACTGTGAAGAAGACCAGGGTGTAAAAGAGCTGTGCTAAGCTCGTCCCAAGGTCCACTGACTAACACCAGGCCTAAGGCTAGGGTCTGAGGAAAGGAGGAAGGAACATACCTGGTAGGCTGAGCAGCTCCGTGCTCTCCCCAGAGGAAAGGCGCATAGAACGGACACCGGAGTCCGAGACTGTGCAGGGTCACACATCCCGGCAGTCAACACCGGAAGTGGAGATTCCAAATTCTCTAGCTACATTGTACCAGAGACACAGCAATGCATACATTCCAGCAACACTGACACCCGGGAACAGGGTAAAGAAGGTGAAGGACTCGAGTTGCCTGTCATACTGGTACCCCACAGGAAGAGACAGGGTCGGCAGCCTAGCTTAAGCAACTGCAGGAGCCAAATTACAAGTGCAGTGAGGGAGCCAAAGACCGAGCCGGGTGAGAATAACCCCAAAATGCTCTCAAGACTGTGTGGACAGCTTTTACCATCTGCTCCGGTAAAAGGACTGAGAAATCTACAAAACTGTGAGTCTGCCTGTTGCTTGCACCCATTGCTCTGCACCCTGTACATAGACTTTTTGCACTGCCCCGGGAATTGGCTTTACCCGTGGAGAGCCGTACCATCTCAGCTGCTATCCATCATCCCCGGAGGTTCTGTAGCAGCGGTGGTGCCCCACTGACCACACACCACGGGTGGCGTCACGACAACCTCGCTGTAAATAATCCTTTTTCAACTGATACCCAGGCCACAGGACCAGGTACGACCCCCGTGACTCCCCAGCCACAGCAACGACCCGGCTCCTGAGTACCCCATCAAAAGCATTTAAATTAATATTTTACTCAGAAAAGTGCAGTATGAGTATGATATAACATCTGACATGTATGGGGGCAAAAGCTCTCCTTTTTTTCTCTTATGTGTAATGTATCTTGCTCATAGGTTCCCCCACAGGCATACAGCCATTTTATACATTGGTAGGGTAACAAAAATTTGCTTAGTGAGATGATTTAGTAGAAAACGCTAAATCATTCCTTTGATTTAATCACTGAAGAAATCTAGACCCCAATTTCAGGATCCAGAAAATTTCTCTCTTGTGCAAAATATACTTAATGTGGACTCTCAAAGGTGAGATCCTGGCCCGAATGGGGGTTAATACATTTGTAAGGGCTCAACGGGTGAGCCAGTGGTCTTTTGAGCGGGGTAAACCCGGCCGGTGTCAGGCCTATGACTTGTTGCACCTGGTAAAGAAGTGGCTGCAGCCTGAGAGCCTGAGCCCCGCACAAATGATAGAGAGGGATAGTTGACCAGTTTGTGTGCACTCTGCCTGTCTCCATCCAACTGTGGGTGGGACAGGGTGATCTGGGTACCCTTGATCAGTTAATGAGTGGGGTGGAGCGTGGTGTGGCTACACAGGACTTGATTCGGGACTCTGGGACATTGCGTGCAGCCCGTCGATCCGCATTCACCAAACCAGGAGTTAGGGACCCCCAACCTGGTCCTGCGCTGGGCTCAACCCCATCAGAGAATGTACGCCGTCCTGAAGTGAGCCGGAAACCCGGGACCTAAACAGGGCACTGGAAATAATTTTTTCCCTGCTATAAGGTGCTGGCGATGCCAAGAGCTGAGACACACAAAGGCGCAGTGTCCCCTCAACACAGAGCCCATGGACTGTGGGTATACACGCCTGATGTCTATGTACGCCCAGACCGCCAATGCAGCGAACTATGTGACTGTGGGTAAGGGACTACATTTGTGCCAAGTGCTAATTAATGGACATAAGGTGACTGCCCTATTAGACTCGGGTAGTAACGTGACCCTTCTACATGCATCCATGGTCTCTGGGACAAAACCTCACTGGCAGTACAGTAGGGGTGCTCAGTATTCATAGGGACCTCCATGAGTATCCTACAGAGGTGGTCACTATCAATACCCCGTGTGGTCAGGTCAGACATGAAGTGGGGGTGTTGAAAACTCTTCACTATTGATTGTTTGATTTTGTTTGGACTTTTCTACAAGTCAGACAAAAGCAAACCTCCCCAATCAATCATAGTGAAAGTTTCAAGAGGCAACCTAATCCTCAGGTAATGGACAGTCTGGGCCCTGAGCCCGAAGATCCCAACTCTGGTATACCTTCTATACCTACCAATATAGGGACAGAGTGTAATCCTGATAGGTTTTCCCTAGAGGTAAAGACAAGAGAGCTCAAAACTGTCGAGCCACTTCTGGAGTCGGTGGCACCTCTGGATAATGTTGGGGAAGCCCAACTGCAGGCAGCTCGAGGAGCTAGATGTAACAGGAGGGCCACAGGCAGAGCGTTCGAACCTCACATACAGGTTTGCAAGAAGCCGTGCCGGGTGCCGGAGGCTCTGAGGCAAGCCATCGTAGGTGGAGTGTCCAAGGTCCACCTGTCCTCAGTGCCCAGGGTGGAGGGAGCGAAAGTGGAGGGATCACTCCGCCAGCTGGGTAGACGAGGGATATCTGATGTACCCCAAGGTAATAGAGACAAACACCAATGGAGACCTTACCGAAGACGTCTTAAGACCCGTAGACGTACTAAAGGTACAGACGGTGAATCCACTGTGGACTTAGTGCTACGAGACTCAGAAGTCCAATCGTGTAGCTGATGACGTAGCGTCAAGACTCCCCATAGTCGAGGGGATAGGTGGACTGCGCTACCACAATGGCTGTTGGGGTAGAGGAAGGCCTCCCACAGACATGCCTCTGAGACATAAGGTGACTGGGTCCGATTGGTCTTGGTACATAAGGAAACAGTTGGTGACGGTACAGGACCACATGTCGGATGTGGACGCTCCCAGTTGACGGTCCCCTCGACTGGTGGACCCAAGTGGTGAGGAGGCTCTGTCTTGGGGCCCCGGATCATGGGCCTGTGTTCAACCCCACAAGACTGAACAGGGAAGGGGGTGGAAGTATGTGGTGAGGTGAACGGCATGTGCCCCATGACCTCACATGGGTGATTGTGTCTTTTGCTTTGTGGCAGCACACACAAGGTTAACGGCAGCTAGGTCTCAGTGAATTTGCTAATTTCTCACAGCATCTCAGGTGTGAGGGTGGCTAGGAAGGATATAAGCTGCCCAGGGCTGTGGAGCAGGAAGGAGAGAGTGAAGTGTTAGAGCAGCAGGTGCTGTGTGGAGTTCTGTGTGAACCGGGTGTGTGGAGTTTTAACACAGCCTGCCAGCGTGAAATTGGCCTTCCCAGGGCCCCGGCTAAGAGAGAGCCTGACAGCCATAACAGACCATGGGATTAACTATTATACCAGCTGCGTCTCGAAGCTACAAAAGGTCTGTACTAACCTGGACTTGTACATAAACTGTGTGCTGTGTGAACAAGTGCCTGATTCCACTGCCTTCTGTCTTGCCGATCCTAACCGCTACCTTACAATATAACTACTATATAATTGTTGAAGTGTTTCTTGCGTCTGTCGCCGAAATCGCGCGCCAGACAAAGGCCGCTCATTGAGCGCAGACTATGCAAATAGGCGCGAGAATTCAAAGTTTGAATTTCGCACCTATATGCAGCCCGGCGAGAGCTGCGCCGCCTGGCGCAAGTGGCGTGTGAGCTTTCGCAGGTACCAACAGACGGTAAACGCAGCGCGCGAGAGCCAGCCGGTCGTCTCCCGGCTGGCGAGCCGCTAACCAGAACTCAGACATGGCTACCTGCGGCACGGAGGTCTGCGGCGAGCCAGCCGGGAGATGACCGGCGTTAGCCGGTTATTTCCTGGTTGGCGAGCCGCTGACCTCTGTGCCGCACTAGCCGCGGCTGAGCTCCGGTCAGCGTTGAGCCAGCCGGGATCAGGATAGCGGCGCGCGCCATATTTCAAATACACTGTACTCAGTGTATTTGAAATATGGCGCCATAGCGCGCGCTGCTATTATGATTGGTCGGCGCTGAACGCGGTGACCAATCAGAGGAGCGGCGCGCGGTTTGAATGCCGCTCCTCTGATTGGTCGCCGCGTTCAGCACCGAAATAGCGTCGACCAATCAGGATAGCGGCGCGCGCCATGGCGCCATATTTCAAATACACTGAGTACAGTGTATTTGAAATATGACGCCATGGCATGCGCCACTATTCTGATTGGTCGGCGCTGAACGCGGCGACCAATGAGAGAAGCGGAGTGCGGTTTGAATGCCGTTTCTCTCATTGGTCGCCGCGTTCAGTGCCAACCAATCAGAATAGCAACGCGCGCCATGGCGCCATATTTCAAATACACTGTACTCAGCATTGTATGGTGGCTCAGTGGTCAGCACTGTATTTGATGTTTCAGTGTTTAGGTGGCTCAGTGGTTAGCACTGTATATGGTGGCTCAGTGGTTAGCACTGTATATGGTGGATCATTGTTTAGGTGGCTCAGTGGTTAGCACTGTATATGGTGGCTCAGTGGTTAGCATTGTATGGTGGCTCGGTGGTTAGCATTGTATGTATGATGTCTCAGTGGTTAGCATTGTATGGTGTCTCAGTGGTTAGCCCTGTATATGGTGGCTCAGTGGTTAGCATTGTATGGTGGCTCAGAGGTTAACATTGCATGGTGGCTCAGTGGTTAACATTTTATGGTGGCTCAGTGATTAACACTGTATATGGTGGCTCAGTGGTTTGCATTGTATGGTGGCTCAGTGGTTAGCATTGTATGGTGGCTCAGTGGTTAGCATTGTATGGTGGCTCAGTGGTTAGCATTGTATGGTGGCTCAGTGGTTAGCACTGTATATGATGTCTCATTTTTTAGGTGGCTCAGTGGTTAGCACTGTATATGATATCTCATTGTTTAGGTGGCTCAGTGGTTAGCACTGTATATGGTGGCTCAGTGGTTAGCATTGTATGGTGGCTCAGTGGTTAGCATTGTATGGTGGCTCAGTGGTTAACATTGTATGGTGGCTCAGTGGTTAGCAGAGTATATGGGGGCTCAGTGGATAGCACTGTATATGGTGGCTCAGTGGTTAGCATTGTATGGTGGCTCAGTGGTTAGCACTGTATATGATGTCTCATTATTTAGGTGGCTCAGTGGTTAGCACTGTATATGATGTCTCATTGTTTAGGTGGCTCAGTGGTTAGCACTGTATATGATGTCTCATTGTTTAGGTGGCTCAGTGGTTAGCACTGTATATGGTGGCTCAGTGGTTAGCATTGTATGGTGGCTCAGTGGTTAGCATTGTTTGGTGGCTTAGTGGTTAGAGTATATGGGGCTCAGTGGTTAGAGTATATGGGGGCTCAGTGGATAGCACTGTATATGGTGACTCAGTGGTTAGCACTCTATATGGTGGCTCATTGCTTAGGTGGCTCAGTGGTTAGCACTGTATATGATGGCTCAGTGGTAAGCAGTGTATATGATGTCTCATTGCTTCTTTGATTTAAGTGAGTCCTCCTACTAAGAAATAGTAAAAATGGAGGCTTAGCTGAGCCCAAGGTAAGAGTGACAAGGTAGGATAGGGACCCAACAGATCTAAAATCACCTTGAAGCTGGTTGATGGGCAAACAGGTATTGGCCAATATGTGTACCAAGAACCTTAGTTTATAAAGATAAAATATCCAAAAAATACATAGACGATAGACACATAGGTAGGTGATAGATAGATATTGTGTACTCCTTGCATTATTGTTAAATCTTCATAAATAAACTACATACATATTCTAGACTCCCCGATGCGTTAGAATCGGGCCACCATCTAGTATATAATAAAATGCTGTAGTGGATATACTTATAGGGAGAAGTGTATGTATACATACAGTATATATGTTGTGTTGAGGTGATTTTCTTTTATGTACCTATCTTTTTTTAGATTTCAGTAAAATCTCTGCGGACACTTGGGCACACTGCCATCCCTAGTGCCACTTCGGGCGTGGAGACCATTCAAAAAAGCTGATAATGTAAGTATTTGGGGAGCTGCAGTTTGGGGTACAGTAGTTGGGTTGGTGAATAAATGTAGTAGTTTTGTATAGGGTGGGGGGAGCGTAGCCTGCAGCCGGATGTGAAGGACTTAGATCCTAGAGTTCCTGTGCCCACAGATAATCTGCAGAGACGTTTTGCCTTTTTAAAGGCAAATTGTCTAATTAAAGACCAGTCAGACTATAAGGTTGGGTCCTATTTGAGCCATTTTGGGACAAAATTGGTGAGGATTTTACCTGAAAACACCGTTTGAGGATTTGGTCCCGCAGGGGAGTAGTAAGGGTGCCATCTTGAAACGGCTAATCGCATCATGCCAATAAGCCCTTATTCCCTGTCAAGCTGTTGAAAATAACTATCCACGCTACAGACTAATTATCGAATATTGAATTTAATCTTTATTAAACCAGAATCGGATTAATCAACATACTATCCCATAGACTGGTATTGTGCCTTTTTATCCATACACAGCCATTGTTATGTATGACACAAGCTGTGTTTTTTTCTTTTTTTTTTAGTATTCACTCTGGGACCTTGGAGAATTCAATTGTCTCGACTGCTGTGATTATTCCTTGACTTTTCCAAATGTAATGTGAAGAAGACCGGCTTTACCATTTACAGCTGCCATATTGAAATTTTATTATATGGACTTTTCCATAGCCACTATAGCCTAAAAAGCTATGCCTAGATGTGGCGCTTATGAAAGAAAAAAATCCCTAAATGTAGCTTTTCTACTGCTGATCGTCAAGTCTAGAAAGCGGGACTACTTTCTTCTATGTGGTGACAGCCGACGCTTCTTGGCGGAATGATATCCTGTTGTATGAGCGGCTTCACTGAAGCACTGATGTCATACCTTGCTGGCGAGCACTGGAGTTCGTGGAGATTCAGTGGTTGTCATTGCTTGACAGGTCTACTGCACTCACAAGCGTCGCGGGACCAGCTGATGACTAAAGACATCATGAATAAAGAGATTTTCTAGCAAGTGGGATCAGCGGATCCCCGCCTCTTTCCAGCCTCACAGATTCTGGTTCTCCTGCACACTGTGACTTAATGCATCATTTCTTGCCCCTGGACTGAACGAGCAATCTTTTATATTCTATCCACACTGTGTTATTGAAAATCTGTGTAGACCAGTAAAATGTTCCAACACTTATAAGTAAGAGGGAATGTATGTGTGGCACCCCAGAGTCCGGATGCCACAATGTCATTACCGCCCTCAGGGGGTAATGTCATACCTGGAAGCAACGAAGGGTATCCATACCAGGCAAGCACACAACACCTTTTCTGCTTCCAGGCCTGAAGGGGGAGCTCTAAATCCAGGTTCAGGGCAGCTCCCCTATACATTCTGGTCGGGGGCAGAGTTAGTTAGTTCAGTACAGAGCAGTACTGAGTAAGACATCCTGTGGACTTGAGCAGTGCTAAGCTCGTGCCAGGGTAGCAGAAACCTAGCTTGAGGAACCTGTAAGCGAGGGTCTGAGAAAGTCGAGGGGAGTAGAGTGGTGTGGAGCACACTCCAGTGCAGAGCGCCAGAACCGGACACCGGAGTCCAAGGTTGTGCAGGGCCTAACGTCCCAACAGCCAATACCAGAGGGTGGGAGATTCCAAGTCTCCCAGCCACACCACAGTGTCTGCAGGCAAAGCAGCATAAAGAGTCCAGGAGCAGCCGCCAGGGAAGTGGGGCTGGAAAAGGGCTCAAGCTGCTAGCCATACCGGCACAACGCAGGAGAGAGAGGGCCGCAGCTCAGCTTTAGGCAGCAGCAGGGACCCACTAAAAAAGTGCTGCAGGTAGGCCTCAGAACTTGCAGGGTGAGGAAAACCCCGACTTGCTTCCAGGTTGCATGGACTGCAATACCATCACCTTACTGTGTCTCAGCTTGCACTTGCACCACCAGTAAAGGACCTGAGGAAAAATCAACTGTGAGTCTGTGTGTTACTTTGCGCTTCCGTCCTGAATCCCAACGGCCCTCTGCCATAGACTTTTACGGTTGCCCTGGGGATATGCTCCACCCGTTGGGAGCGATACCCCCATAGCTGCCCATCCATCATCCTCAGTGGTCCCGTCTGGCAGTGTTAGCTCAAATAGCCGAATACCGTGGGTGGTGTCATGATCCTTTATCCCTAAATCATTTCCCCCGCATTTTTAGTGACTCCGCAGGGCCAAATAACCGGGTTTTAGCCCCTGTGCGTCCCCTGAGAGACTGAACAAGTTCGGTTCCGAGTACCTATGGTGCCCCACTGGTCAGGCATCACAATTGGGGTACTGCATCCATAAATGAGTGTGTGGTTACCCCTGTCACAGTGGAATGTAGGGTTTGTAGGAGGCGACATCCCAGAGGCAGCGTGGTGGTGTGCCTGGGAGTGCCGACGAGGGGCCCCACAAGGGCTCAGCGCCAATGTTAGTGCCATGCCGGATATCCCGGCAACCAGCCCTTCACCTCCAGCATACTCTCCCAAGGTCAGCGCTCCCCAGATCAGCGAGGAGGACCAGGCGGCCCGACAACACCGCAGGGAGGAGTGGTGGTGACTTGAGATAGGGTGCCGCCGTGCGAGAGATGAAGCCCGTCTACAACCCCTGTTACCTGCTGAACTAAGAAAGAAAGGTACTGTTGTGTTGTTCCGCTATGGGGACGGGTGGGGGTTCATACGTGAAACAGGTATAAAAGATTACATTTTTGAGTGATGAGATGTAGACCCCTATCTACACCCCGGTCACCCGGACCAGGACCTTTACCGGGAGACCAGATCACCTATGATCGGCATGCGGGTCCCATGGGATGGGATCAGAGTAGCCCGCCTCTAACCAACTGCTACAGTTACTAAAAGAGAAAAACCTGGAATGTAAATAGTTCATTTATCTTGCCTTTTGCTTTCTTGAATGATGTATCCTTATTGTCTTTTTGCCCCTTTTTGAGCCTCTTAAATTTTCGTGAGCACTCTAACCCTGTTACATAATAATGTTTTAATCCAAGCTGCCCAGCGGTGATAAGACGCACTGGACTGTGCGGGACAATAACTACCGCTGGGCCACCGCAGTTACAGGTCCCCGTGAGGCCGAAAAATTCAAAGTTAATAATGTTTTTTTATTTATATTTTGCAACATTCAACGTTCTAAGTTTGGTGCTCGAATGAAGGAATGAAAAAGAATTTTTGAAAAATGTAAATATGTTACCCGCTATTGTTACTTTTTAATGAAAAAAAAAAAGAAAATTTCACTCTACCGGTACCCCAGTTAACCACACTCGCGGACAAGTGTATTTCACCAAGGGGGAATGTGGCGTCCCACTGGTCGGGCATCACAATTGGGGTACTGCACCCATAAATGAGTGTGCGGTTACCTGTGTTACAGTGGAATGTAGGGTTTGTAGGAGGCTCCCATCCCAGCACTCCTACACACCCACCTAGAAGAACGGTTGGAGACTAATCCCTGGGGGGGGAGTTAGGAGAGGGAGGTAGAAAAATGAGGGTTTTTAGTTTGCCTCGAGGGACGAAGGAATACGGCAGCCCTGAGAGAGAAGGGGAATTCGAGAGAGGGGCCTGGAGAGAGAGAGAGAACAGGCAGCACAGACTGAAGGAGGGGAATCCCCGAATCGGAGCGTCCATACTCCGGGAGGGAACCCTGGTCCATAGACCGGAGTGCCGGTTCCGAAGACGCGGCACAGGGAGTTCAGCCCTTGAGTCGTAACTCCGGTCTACCGGCCCCAATACCCTGTCTCAAGGAAACCAGTCACACCAGGATAACCCACTGGGGTGAGTTCCAGTGCAGGAGAGAGGAGAGCAGGAAGACGGGACACTCAGAACGCACCCCAATAGGACCTGGTACTAAGCGGGCTGTTCCAGGACAGGCAGCGGCAACGGGACACAGGTTAGAGCAAGGAAGGCATACCACGGGAGACTCCAAGAGACTTTGCAACCTACTGTGACAACCTGGCCGGCTACCCTTACCTAATAACGGTTGTCTTCTGTGAACTGTACCATCATCAGCATTGTTCCACTAAAGTACCTGGGTAGAGTGACAGAGTCTCCGTGTACTTATTTCACCACTGCACTGCCACTTGTCCATCTCCATCATCAGCCCTTCCATCACTACAGGTGCATCCCTGCCCATGAGGACCAGCTCTACCTGCAGGGAGCTGTACCATCTCAGCTGCTGTACTATCGCCTTCCGGAAGTCTGAAGCGGCGCTGGTGCTACATCACAAGAATCTGCAGGTGGTGTCACGATAAACTTATAACTTTTTATTCCCATTCCAACTACCCCTTTTTAGTTGACCACCAGGGCCACGGGTCTGGGCAGGCCACCAGTGACATCCCTACCGCAGCAGAGGGCCCAGATACCCGAGTCCCCATACCCTGGGCTAGTCATACCCCACGGCCCTGGGGGCAAGTCATATGTTTTTTTTGCTGAGATTACCTGAATGGTTAAAGACTGTTTAGTAAAAGAGGATAGTACTTTCTATTAAAGAGGACCTGTCCCCCTCCTGGTGCTATGCTAACTGAATGCAGTACTGAATGCAGTGTGTCTTCTGCATTCAGGGAAGGGGTCCACCATGTCTCTAGACCCCCTGTAAGTTGTAAAAAAGATTTTATAAAATGTATTGCTAAGGAGTCCGGAGGGCCTAACTCAGTAATGAGTCATCGCTGTTGTATGGTATCCTCCCTGCCTCCAGCCCTGTCTTGTTCAGCCTCCTGTACGTGTCATCACTGCTGCTGGTGTCCTCCCCGCCTCCAGCCCTCTCTTGTTCAGCCTCCGAAATGAGTCAGTCGACAGGGTAGGGGGTACTCGGATACCAGGACAGGTTGCTACTTCAGTGGGGATCATGGCTGGTCGGGTCCAGTGTCCTGGACACTCAATGGCTGAGGGGGAAAACTATTTTGGATGGGAATTATATGTGACACCACCTGTGTTACCTGGTAATCTAGTTACCAGCGCTGCAGCCGGCCGCTGAGGTGATGGTGATGCAGCTTTGGATAGTCCCCACAGGCGGAGCTTTACCTCAGGGCAGTAGGGTGGATGAGGGGAGTAGTAGTCCTTGGCTCTGTGGTGCTGTAGGAGCCTCCCGGGCGACAAATAATTGATGCAGAGACACCAAGTTAGCCCAAACAGTTCTTTACTGGTACCAGATAGATCATTAGGTACACAGTACAGTCTAGTTTTGTTGCCACAGGTTTTGGGGTTCACCACAGAGTCTGTCAGAGGTGCCTCTCATTTGCTTTCTTAGTCCTGTTTATTTATGCGCTCTTTTGGCTCCTTACAATCCCACTCTTGAGTCTGGTTTCTGGTCCCCGGGTCTGTTGCTTAAAGTCCCTTTTATTTGTCAGGGTCTTGAACCCAGCTATGGGAAAGAGGTAGGACTACTTTGATGGGTGCTGTGGCACCTTCTTGATAAGGCCCACAGCCTGCTGGTCAGCAGTTTGGGATGAACCTTAACAAACCAACAAACCGCCTCGGTTCTGGTCTACCGGTGTTGACCTGGACTCTCCTGCCAGCTCCAACAAGTCCTGGAGTGTCCCCTTCATTGTCTGGGTCACCTCTCAGTTTAGTTTAGAGATGCCCTCCTGTCGCGACCGCAGGGTCCCCTGCGTCCGTCTCTGCTGCTCTCCTCACACCATCTTACTGAACTGAGTCAAACTGTCACTGTCACTTGCGTCAAGTCTCTCACTCTGCTAAGCTCCTCCCCCTGGGAACTACTAATTATGGGGCGTCCTGCTAACCACTGGTACCCACAGACTCACCTGCAGCATGGATGGGTTTCCACAGCGAGTACACAGTTACACACAACACCTTTCACCCCAGCACAGTAGGGGGAGCTCAACCTGCTGCCTTAGGCAGGATCCCCTATAAATACTGATGCTGGGCAAGAGTTAGTGAGAGTGACGCTACAAGAGCTGCAAAGAAGTGCTGGTGTTCGGTGCTGCATTAGGCCCAAGCCAGTTACCTTGACCAGTCTCGGTAGCCCTGCGAGGCCCAAGAGTGGGGTCGAGAGACAAGGAGAAGAGGCAGAACAGTGGAGCCACTGTTAGGTTCACCCCCGAGCAACCACCGGACACTTAAGTCCGCGTCCACTGAAGTGCACCAGGCCCAGTGGAGATCCCCCGAACACCATGGAGACTTCAGTCTCCCGGACTTCTGCACAGTCAATACCAGGGAGCCAGGCACCGTGGGGAGAGAATCAGCAGTAGTTAGCAGAGGAGGATGACGAGAGAGAAGAGGAGGCCAGCCAAGTTCTACACAGGCGGGGGCTTCACACACACACACACACACACAGGGAAAAGCAAACAGGAGGCCTTATACCCACTCGCTGTGGAGACCCAGAAGTGCATCTTGAACACCCGGTGGTACTATGGACGATTTACCTGCTTCAACACCAGTAAAAAGGTAAAGAGCAACCAACGGTGTGTGTGTCAGTTCCTTCCCCGCTCCCCTGCCATCCTCAGAGACTGTCCCGTTAACCAACCACCCAGCCAGGTCCCTGCTCATCCATCCGCCCATCACCAGAACCCCTACCATCACCGATGCATCTCTGCCCCGGGGGTTAGCTCCACCTGCAGGGAGCTGTACCATCAAGGCCACTATACCACCACCCTCCAGAGGACTGAAGTGGCGCTGGTGCTCAATCATCAGGAGCTGTGGGTGGCGTCATGATAACTACAATACAAACTTTATTCCCATTGCCAACTCCCATTTTTAAAAGTAGACACCAGGGCCACGGGTCTGGGCAGGCCACCGTTGACAACCCCACAGCAGAAGAGGGCCCAGACACCTGAGTCCCCATACCCTGGGCGAGTCAGATACATTTTTTTGGTGCTGCGAACGGGACCAGTGCCCAGTGCTACCGGGTACTGTGTGCCGTGTTTAACCGTGATTTGTGACTGTTAAAATTAAGCCACCATTACTGTGCACAGAGCGGGAAAGAAAGGGGGCGTGGTGGCTTGCAGAGCGCGAAAACGAAACGCGCACACAGCCCTGCCAGAAACTCCCGAAGCGCAGCGGCCTAATCCGGAAGCTCCCGAACTATTTAATTGTTTAACGACTGGCCGTGATTCACTGGGGGGGGAGCCCCAAAATTTCCGCCTTGTCCAGTGACGACGAAAACACCTTCGCAGACCCCGAGAATCACCCCCAAACGACCATGGCTGCAACCAGTAGCGCCGCTGACCCACCGGCGCAGTAGCCCCGATCATGCCGATCTCGCTACCGTACATTCCGGGTGCTAAGTGGTTACCCCGATATGACGGCCGCCCCGATACTCTGTCTGCCTTCAAAAGAAAAATCTGCAGCGTACTGGACATGTATGCAATGACTGGCAGCAGCGTGCTGCTGTGGTGCTGGGACAGTTAACTGGTGCAGCAGAGAGGGAAGCAGAATCTTGGTCCGCCGCTGACCGGAGGTTAGTAGCTGTAATTTTGAACAATTGAAAAGTTGCTTTTGAGGACTGTAATGAGGCTGATATAAGGATGCACTTTTATCATTGCTATCAAAAGCCTGAGGATGACATCAGGACCTATGCCTGGTGCCTGCAGGGGGCGCTGCAGGTTCTAAAGCAAGTCAACACTTTTCTTTGAGAAATTTATCTGGGGCTCCTATCACGAGAACACAACAAAACCCGGCACTGGTGGTCCCTGAACAACCCGGACGCTGACTTTAACACTTTAAACGACATGGCCATGAAGGGGGTTACAGCCCGTGGAGACCCTTGAAGCTGCCATCCGGCGGTGGTGCAGTGGCAAGGCTCCGGCTACAACACCAGTACCCGTGCCTGCAGTTGAAAGCTGTGTTCAGTCCGCGACCCCTGACAGGATTGACTCTTTATATGCTGAAGTGCACCAGCTAAGTAAACACCTAGCCACTGTCATGGAAGCCCTACAGCTGCAGCAGGGGCCAAAATCAAAGCCGCTGCACAAACATCAGCCTCTAATCCAGCTTGCCGACAGCCCGGAGGACATCCCATGGATGAGAAGGAGGAAGACCACGTCGCCCAGAGGGAGGACCACTGACCGTTACAGCTCCAAAGGGGAACCCATCTGTCGACGCTGCGACAAGACCGGCCACGTTGCGAGGTACTGTGCTTTAAACGAGGAGACGCTGGGGGCCAGGGCCGAACCCCAGGAGTAACTCAACAGGGCCCAGCCGGCTGGTATGATACCTACATCAGACAGCGACCATTCCTGTCTATCATACTAGACGGCATCTCGACACCTGCTTTGTTGGTGTGACGCCCCACTAAGAGTGCGTCACAAAAGGGTACTACACCCCTGACCGAATGTGTCGTATTCTTTGTTTTAGTAATGAGTAGGATAATCTTGAAGCTCCAGCACCACATGCAACACTTAGTGTTAGAGAACCAATTAGACGCCCTTTACTAGGGTAACCGGTCCTGGTGGGAGGAGAGGCTAGGTTATAAAGCAGTGGGGTAAGCAGCAAGGAGTTAGAACAGCAGAGTGGATTTAGAACAGAACAGATCAGGAAGTGAGTGCAGAGAAGTCAGAAGGGAGCTGCACAGAGCCGTGCAGCACAGAGAAGCAAAGTGAAAGCGCAGATGAAGCAGAGTTGGAGAAGCTACAGAACAGCAAAGAGAGGAGCTAACCGGGAGGTCACCTCAACCTACTGACCCAGAACAGAAAGGGGCCAAGAATGGAACGGGTAATTGAATATCCTTGCCCAGTCCAAACCCGGAGTACCGGCTCCGAAGTGGTCCAAGTCGGCTACTTCCCTGAACCACAAAACCCGGAGTGGTCGATGGCTTTATAGGAGCACGACCCACCAGCCCCAAGATCATCATAGTCTACACCCGGAGCACCCACAATTGAGGGCCAGGGACCGCGGAGCGACAGTGGCGGAAACCCAAACGAGTGCCTTCAGTGCTACCACACCGGTATAGCAGGGCAGCACAGCAAGGGACAGAGTGTGATAGAGAAGGAACACCAGAGGAGCCTCAGAGAGACACTACTCATTACCAGAACCACCCGGTCCACTGCTCTGCAACAAGAACCGCATTAATTTGTATGCTGCAGAATACCGGAGTAAATACCAGTTCAGAGTGAGCAACGTGTCAGTGTTTTCTTCCTTGAACTGTCCTTTACCTGCCTTGCTCCACAGTGACTGCGCTGCCGTACTCCACCATTTAATTACTACTTCCAACACCCTGGGGATTCCGCTCCTCCTGTAGGGAGCCACTCCATCTTGCTGCCGGCCATCACCCCGGAGGTTCCAGCAGCGCCGGTGCCATCACCGGGACCTACAGGTGGTGTCACGAATAAAACTTTATTCCTATTTTCCTTTTATTTTCCCCATTTTTCATTGACCACCAGGGCCACAGCCTCAGGCACCGCCACCCGTGACCTCCAGACTGCGCCTCGGATCTGAGTCCCCTGGCCTGGGTGAGTCATTGGACACCGGGTCACAAGTGACCACAATACCTGATATCCTTTACAAACTACTTTGATCATGTAATAAACTTAAGCCACCAGATATTAACCTTAGCATCTATGCTTCTAACGGTGAACCACTTACTATATTGGGGTTAGAGAAGTACCCATAAAAGTGGGGAGGGTGGAACTACAAGATCAAGGGATAATTGTGGTAGAAGAAAATCCTAATAACCGTGATCCTTATATTATCTGTGGTACAAATGTTGTTAGCAATTGCATGGAGGAAGTGTTGTTTTTGCTTCAACAGATTGCGGACACTGTCAAACCTGGGCAGAAGAAGGTTCTCCAGAGAGAGATAAGAGCCCTCCTGCACCAGCAACAGGTAACGATTACAGGTGGTGAAATTGGTACAGCACGGGTAACAGACCCGCTTCCTGTTGTAATACCTCCAAGGAGTGAAATGATTTGGTGTCGAGCAGCTATAGGTCTGAGAGGGCAGGACTATCAGGCATTAGTGGAGCCCATCAGCTCAGAGCACAGGCCTACACTCTTGAAAGTCAGGGGGGTTGTTGATGTACACAAGGGAAGAGTACCAGTTTACATCTTAAACTGTGGCAGTGAGGAGGTCAAACTACCCAGGTATATCACCGTTGCTAAGCTGTACACTGTAAGTAACAATGAAATACAAGCAGTGGGACCCTTACCTCTACCCAAAGAGGCAGAGGGTAACAACGCTAAGAGGCAGCTGGAGAACTGGAGTCAGCAACTCCATGTAGGAACTGACTCCATTCCCGTGCATCAAAAGCAAGGTGTCTACTGGGTAGTCCAAGAATTTGAACAAGTATTCAGTAAGCATCCACTTGAGTTTGTAGGATCAAAGGGGTACAACATCACATCCCTAAAGGAACACATCCACCAATCAAAGAGCGATACAGGCCTATCCCACCTGCACACTATCAGAAAGCCAAAGAGATGTTACAGGACATTAAGGACGCAGGTGTTATAGTTATACAGAGATAGTTGTAGTCCCTGCGCCGCTCCTTAGTCCAGTCAGAAAGAAAGATGGCCCCTGAGTGCCTACTTCCACTTTTCTCTCGTTTAATTTGTTCCTTTATTTTCTTTCTGTGATATCGATACTGTTCATGGCGCACTGTTGTGATATATACAATTCTATTTTATATGTGTATTAAACAATAAAGACAAATGTTCAGAGAAAGAAAGATGGCAGTATGAGGATGTGTGTAGATTGCAGGCAAATAAATCGCATAACACACAAAGATGCTTACCCATTACCTCGCATTGAAGAATCACTTGCTGCATTGAAGTCTGCCAATTACTTTTCAACCCTAGATCTCACTAGCGGGTACTGGCAGGTCTCCGTTGCAGAAAAAGACTGTGAGAAGACAGCATTTACCACGTCCATGGGCCTATGTGAATTCAACAGCATGCCCTTCGGACTATGTAATTCACCCGGAACGTTCCAGAGGCTGATGGAGTGTTGCCTAGGGCACAAGAACTTCGAGACGGTACTGATTTACCTGGATGACATCATCGTGTATTCTAAGTCTTATGAAGAACACCTACCCATCTGGCGGAGGTATTTGAAGCCTTGTCCAAATACGGAATGAAGATGAAACCATCCAAATGCCACATGTTAAAACAGAAGGTACAGTACCTGGGACACATAGTCAGTTCCGAAGGAGTGGCCCCAGATCCAGACAAGGTCACTGTCATCAAGCAATGGCCAAAACCAAAAACCCTCAAGGAGGTACGTCAGTTCCTGGGATTGGTGGGATACTACCAGAGATTCATAAAGGAGTACATGAAGAAGGCTGCTACACTGCAGAACCTCCTAGTAGGCCAAGCCCAGAAAACCAAGTCCAGAGGTCCACCCTTGGAGTGGGGCAAGGAACAAGAGTCGTTCCAACAGATGAAAGAGGCCCTTCACAGGTGAAGAGATCTTGGCTTACCCCGACTACAACCTACCATTCCTACTGTACACCGATGCCAGTAACATGGGGTTAAGAGCAGTACTTTCCCAGAAGTAGGAAGGCAAAGAGAGAGTGATTGCCTATGCTAGCCGGAAGCTTCGCCCCCCAAAAAGAACCCTGACAACTACAGCTCATTCAAGTTGGAGTTCCTGGCCTTGGTCTGGGCATCACAGAAAGATTTTAACATTACCTGGCATCAAGCAAGTTTACCATCAAGTACCGGGCTGGGCATAACAACGGCAACGCAGATGCCTTATCAAGGATGCCTCATCTAACAGATATGGGAGTGAACAAGGATGAGCTGGAAGAGATAGAGATACCCGCCTTGCATCAGTTGAGAGTATCCCAATATCAGCAAGTCCACAAAAAACTTCCTGAGAGAGTAGTGAACCCATTACAACACTTCGGCTGGAAGGAAGATCAAGACAGTATTAGATTAATCAAAGAACTTATAACTCAGGAGTCAGCAAAATTACCTTCAAATCCTTCGCCAGAAGCCAAACACCTGTGGAGCGAAAGAAGTAAACTGTTCATTTACCAGGAGAAGCTCTGCAGAAGGTACATCAATCACAGAACCCACGAGATGGTCTGGCAAATCATCGTACCCCGGAGAGAAGTTCAAATGATACTGAACGCGTATCACAACCAAACTGGACACTTTGCGTGGAAGAAATTGGAATGAGAGGATCTATAGAAAGATGGTGTTAAGAACTGTGGACCGTGTAGCCTACGCAAAAAGGACCAGCAGAGTCAAAGAGCACCACTCCAACCTATCGTAACAACGCAACCACTCCAAATTGTAGCCTTGGACCATGTGAAGTTAGCTCCAAGTAGAACCAGCTACACCTAGGCCTTGACAATCGTAGACCATTGCTCCAGATTCCTGATGGTCGTACCCGTAAAAGACTTGACAGCCGCAAAGACCTTCCAGAATGTCTTCTGCAGACCACTTGGCTATCGAGGACAATTTTTAACGGATAGAGGCTCAGCATTCGAAGCAGAGATCTTTCAAGAATTTTGTCATCTTTATGGTTGTAAGAAGATCAGAACTATGCCATATCATCCCCAATACAATGGGTTATGCAAAAAGATTAATAACATTATGATTGACATGCTCAAGATACTACCCTTGAAGAAAGAAACCAATGGCCAGAAAAACTGCCTGATCTAATTAACATGTCTAACCACATTCCAGTGAGTTCTACAAACTGTATACCTGCCTATCTAATGAGAGCCCATACAGGAAGACTACCTGTGGACTTAGAACTCGGAGTTCTCGAACCCAGTGCAGATACTTCTAATTCTGATTGGAACACCAGCTGTCGAGACCAGTATAGACAAGTGCAAACCTGTGTTGAAGAGAATCTAGAAAAGTCAAGGGAAAGACAAGAAAAGAACTTCAACAAAAGTGCACCAGCAGAACCCATATTACCTGGAAGTACAGTCTTAAAGAGAAAAAGAAGGAAACACAAACTTGATGATCAGTGGGAAAGACAGCCTTACACTGTTTTGAGTTCCAACTTTGACAATACTAAAGTTTGCCTCATCACCAAGAATGGAGTTAAAACCACACAGACGGTGTCCCAGGATCATTTAAAGAAATACCTAGAAGAATGGAAAAATCAAGGCCTTCCAGATTTTCCAGAACAGAAACCGGAGCCATACAAACCCTTTGAATCTCCACGTGAAAAGCCCAAAGAAAAAGTCATATTCACTATACTTGGAGACTTTCCAGAAGATTGACCCTAACATGAAGGAACAAACATTGCCCCGTCATCAACTTCTATCAACCACCAGAAAATCAGGAACAAATACCCGTTGTCAGAGAATCAGAGGACCCTGCAATCGGTACATCTGCTAGTCCTGCAGTGAGACTAAGGCCACGCAGACGCTTACCTGACATACCCACATTGCATTCTCCATACACCTCACCTGAGATAGTCACACCCGTAGTGCGTACATCCAGTTGTAGCACACGTGGGAAAGCTCCATCCAGGTATGGAGATTGGGTATAATAAATGTGATGTAGAACTAATGTAAAGTAACCTGTAAATAGTAACACTTGTAAAAACATAAATAGTAGTGCACAAAAAGGTTGAAGAGTAGGCCAAAAACAGGTTGTACCAGGTACACAACACCTAGAGGGGTGTGTAGAGGAGGTGTAAGGAGCTGTCTAGGGAGAACAAAACCTTGGCCGATAGGTGACCCCAGGGCCAGGAGGCCTACAGCACTTATGACCAGTAGAGGCCCCTGCAGTACCTAGGACACTTACGTCGAAGCACCCGTATTAAGTGTTGTTGTGTATTTGAACTTTTAAGCCTACAGAGACTTTAGCGGTAAGGACTTGTTGAATTTTGAAAACTTTACCCCTTTCCACTGGAGCTTACAGAGACTACTGTAAAAACACTTTTCCAACTTAAACAAAGGACCATAGTCACAGGACTGGTGTGACAAATAACCTCTCTTTTCAGCCTGCGGTGAATGGACTAGCACCGTATGGACTGTACCTGTTTAACCATTTTTCAGTGTTTTTTGTATATTTTTGAATTTTCAGACTGTAAATATGTTACCTGTTGAAAAGGTTATTTATGTTGTTTAACCAAAATTGTTCCAGTCCAGGAGTACTGACCTTACCTATGGGGGAATGCGGCGCCCTGCTAACCACAGGTACCCACAGACTCACCCGCGGCATGGATGGGTTTCCTCAGCAGTACACACAACACCTTCCACCCCAGCACATTAGGGGGGGCTCAACCTGCTGCCTTAGGCAGGATCCCCTATAAATACTGGTGCTGGGGGCGGAGTTAGTGAGAGTGTGGCAGACGCTACAAGAGCTGTAAAGTGCTAGTGTTCGGTGCTGCGTTAGGCCCAAGCCAGTTACCCTGACCAGTCTCCAGCAGCCCTGCAAGGCCAAGAGTGGAGTCGAGAGGCAAGGAGAACAGGCAGAAGAGTGGGGACCGTGGAGCCAGCGTTAGGTTCACCCTCGAGCAACCACCAGACACAGGAGTCCGCGTCCACTGGAGTGCACCAGGCCCAGTGGAGAACCCCGGAACACTGTGGAGACTTCAGTCTCCCGGACTTCTGTGCTTCAAATACCTGGAAGCCAGGCACTGTGGGGAGATTAGAAACAAAAGAATCAACATATATCCTTTCATTGACATGACTTGGTCAAGAACTGCACTCATTAAAGTGCAGGGATAATCATGGGCCTATCGTTATAATTACTAACTCCATACAACCAACCAGAAACGACATTGCAGCCCAAATTAATGAAAAGTGTAATTTATTAAATAGTGGAATCACAGAGGAGGGGTGTGGGTGCACAGAATAACAAATATATGGCAGGACACAATTGGTCATATCAATGGTGTTACATGTATAAGTGATGATGTGACATAAATTGTCCAATTAATTAAGGACCCAATTACAATAGTTGCTGACAGTCAAACATACTGCAGTACCTATATACATGAATTAATCTCAGATATATGCTGAATTGTAGTACATTCAGTATACCTTGCACTGATTGTTGAATTGACCTAACTATAACCAACTGATAATGGATTATTCAGATTCATGGTGATTAAATAGATTAATAGGATTATCACATAATCTAACCCTATTCAGAATCCATGTTAGAAATGAAGCAACCTCCAAAACCAATATTAGCATCCACCCAAGGGAGGCTATTTTGTGGGTCAAAACAGAACCATAGTGATACCGCTGTTGCAGACTATCCATAGCAGCGTCAGACAAAAGGACTGTGATTTAAATAAGGAAATGTCCCACAGCTAGATAAACCAAATGAAATGACTGGTAGTACAGGGTCTCAGCAGAGTCTAAGTGGAATTACATTCCATATGCTGACTTAGACTAACATGACCGTATTATGAAACCACTGCCTATACCACGGGCTATAGTGAAACAAGGGACTATGATCTAAGTGTGCTATCAGCACTAACAGCCAATTGCCCAACTCCAATCTAGTATGGGACCGATTTATAAACATCATAAGTTACCACAATTGTTTATAGCATAATTACCTCGGTATCGCTGCCAGATAACGAAACCCGCCCGACACGTGTTTCGGTGTAATACCTTCTTCACGGGGCGTATCTAAGCAAAGGGGAGTGTGTCCTTAAAAAGGCCGGCCAGCCAATCACCAACAAGGAAGCTCATTACGCCGACGTCTCTTCACGGTTGTCTAGGTGACGAGGCGGCACGGCGGCGTCAGACCACATGATCAGTCACCTGATCCCTGTATCTAGGGAAAACAGACGCCACCGCACCGCCGCCCACCGCAACCAATGAGGGACCGTGCAGCTGAGATCAATGAGGCATTTGGACATGGATAGCGGGTACGGAACCTCAAATAAGTGCCTATAACTTACCCTAAGATTCTAGCAGACAAATGCAGACATGAATGCTTGTATATACAACAATTACCAATGAGTTGAATAATAGTTATACATGATATTATATCAATTAGTAAGAGTAGCATTTAGGCTAAATAACAAGTGTATCACTTCAAATATATATTTATATACATCTGCCAGCTGGTTTTAGCAGTCAAAAACAAAAGCATATATGCATATGAACATAAATGTGCTGGTTATCTAAATGGTAATTATATTTATTATTGTTAGATTTACTATGTTGTACAACCTATATAAGGATATATACAACATAGCACATATATATAAACTCCAAACAAACCCATTGAGGTATAAACAACCCACTTGCCCTATATATCCATATAGTTACTATAATAAGGACAACATATACATAGGCTGAGCTCTAATTGACAACATCATTATCTATCATATGGCTAGAGTATACATATTCAATTACAGGTGTCATACATATCACATTTTTATATGATAGCCTAATTACATATAGGTGCTCCAAATATACGATATCTGTTATGGTGGGTTTACACACACAATCATTGTACCATATTGAACATTCTGGTTGCAGTGAACAGGACAATAGTTCCTTTTTGGTGTACACATGAGCAATCGTCCTGATTTCACTGCAACAGGATGGTTATATTGGTACATGTTGGTGTGTGTAAACCCACCATAGTCAATGCAGCATATGTTGGTCTTGTGAGTAATCACAGTCATATGTCGAATAGATTGATAGTTAAATCTGAGGCGTCGTACCCATATTTGTGGCCTGATAAAATCAGAATTTAAAAACAATTAGAACACATTAATCTGACAGTTAGATGAACGAAATAAAACTGAGGTTTTCATTAAGACCTTTAGGTTGGACCGTTTGCAGTGTCCAGATCCACTTGCTCTCTTTCTGTGCAAGGCGTTTGCTGATATTCCCACCCCTTACATCTACTTCCAATAAGTCAATGCCCTTAACCCTCAACAGCTTACTATCACAATTATGATAGCTATGGAAATGTCGGGGTATCGTCTTCAATGCATTTACATCACTGCCTCAATACCAAGTACATGCTCACGTACTCTCACTTTCAATTGACGAGAAGTGAGTCCAATATATATTTTTGGACATGGACAAGATGCAAAATAGACAACATTCCTGGATGTACATGAAATCTTACGTTGGATTTTATATGTTTTAGTACCTGCTGAATTAGTAAATTCTTTACTGCGATCAATATTAGGGCAGGCTACGCAACTGCCGCAGGGACTACAACCAACTGATTTAGAGTACTGATCCAAGAATGTTGTCCTATCACCACCCTTATTCTGTGCACCCACACCCCTCCTCGTGATTCCACTATTTAATAAATTACACTTTTCATTAATTTGGGCTGCACTGTGGGGAGAGAATCAGCGGTAGTCAGCAGAGGGTATCCCGACGACAGCACAGGAGGAGGACGAGAGACCAGAGGAGGCCAGCCAAGTTCTACATAGGCGGGGGCTTCACACACACACGGGGAAAAGCATACAGGAGGCCTTATATCCACTCGATGTGGAGACCCAGAAGTGCATCCTGAACACCTGGTGGTACTCTGGATGATTTACCTGCTTCAACACCAGTAAAAAGGTAAAGAGCAATCAGCGGTGTGTGTGTCCTTCCCTGCGCCCCTGCCATCCTCAGAGACTGTCCCAGTATCCAACCACTCGGCCAGGTCCCTGCTCATCCATTCGCCCATCACCAGCAGCCCTACCATCACCGGTGCATCTCTGCTCCGAGGGGTTAGCTCCACCTGCAGGGAGCTGTACCATCAAGGCCGCTATACCACCACCCTCCTGAGGACTCAAGCGGCGCTGGTGCTCAATCACCAGGAGCTGCGGGTGGCGTCAAGAGAACTACAATACAAACTTTATTCCCATTCCCAACTCCCCTTTTAGATACCAGGGCCACAGATCTAGGCAGGCCACTGTTGACAACCCCACAGCAGAAGAGGGCCCAGACACCCGAGTCCCCATACCCTGGGAGAGACAGATATACAGTCCCTTTTGCTAGGGTGGCTGTGTTGGGATCTTGTGGTTTTAGTTACAGACTCTGTAGCTTTCCCCTCTACCCGTGACTACACCGTTTGTTTGGGATGCAGTACCTCCCTGTGGCGTACCGCCAGAGGGGCACCACATTTATGTCTCCCCTTCACAGAGCAAGCATTGGGCGGGAGCGGTACCAGCAGCTGAAACGCCTCCTGCCGATGCCTTAGTTACAGGATCCATCGCTCGTGGTTGGTGACATCTTTTAGATGTGATCGGGTCTTTAATTACAGGATCCATCGCTCGTGGTCAGTGACGTCTTGTAGATGATTGGGGCTTTAGTTACAGGATCCATCGCTCGTGGTCAGTGATGTCTTGTAGATGTAATAGGGGCCTTAGTTACAGGATCCATCGCTCATGGTCAGTGATGTCTTGTACATGATCGGACCCTTAGTTACAGGATCCATCGCTCGTGGTTGGTGACGTCTATTAGATGTGATCAGGCCTTTAGTTACAGGATCCATCCCTCGTGGTCGGTGACATCTTGTAGATGTGATCGGACCTTCAGTTACAGGATCCATCGCTTGTGGTCGGTGACATCTTATAGATGTGATTGGAGCCTTAGTTACAGGATTCATCGCTCATGGTCAGTAACGTCTTGTAGATGTGATCGGAGTCTTAGTTACAGGAACCATCATGATTCGTGGTCAGTGACGTCTTGCAGATGTGATAGGGGCCTTAGTTACAGGATCCATCGCTCGTGGTCAGTGATGTCTTGTAGATGTGATCGGAGCCTTAGTTACAGGATCCATCGCTCGTGGTCGGTGATGTCTTGTAGATGTAATAGGGGCCTTAGTTACAGGATCCATCGCTCATGGTCAGTGATGTCTTGTACATGATCGGACCCTTAGTTACAGGATCCATCGCTCGTGGTTGGTGACGTCTATTAGATGTGATCAGGCCTTTAGTTACAGGATCCATCCCTCGTGGTCGGTGACATCTTGTAGATGTGATCGGACCTTCAGTTACAGGATCCATCGCTTGTGGTCGGTGACATCTTATAGATGTGATTGGAGCCTTAGTTACAGGATTCATCGCTCATGGTCAGTAACGTCTTGTAGATGTGATCGGAGTCTTAGTTACAGGAACCATCATGATTCGTGGTCAGTGACGTCTTGCAGATGTGATAGGGGCCTTAGTTACAGGATCCATCGCTCGTGGTCAGTGATGTCTTGTAGATGTGATCGGAGCCTTAGTTACAGGATCCATCGCTCGTGGTCAGTGATGTCTTGTAGATGATCGGAGCCTTAGTTACAGGATCCATCGCTCGTGGTCGGTGATGTCTTGTAGATGATCGGAGCCTTAGTTACAGGATCCATCGCTCGTGGTCGGTGACGTCTTGTAGATGATTGGGGCTTTAGTTACAGGATCCATCGCTCGTGGTCGGTGACGTCTTGTAGATGATTGGGGCTTTAGTTACAGGATCCATCGCTCGTGGTCAGTGACGTCTTGTAGATGTAATAGGGGCCATAGTTACAGGATCCATCGCTCATGGTCGGTGATGTCTTGTACATGATCGGAGCCTTAGTTACAGGATCCATCACTCGTGGTCGGTGACGTCTTGTAGATGATTGGGGCTTTAGTTACAGGATCCATCGCTCGTGGTCGGTGACGTCTTGTAGATGATTGGGGCTTTAGTTACAGGATCCATCGCTCGTGGTCAGTGACGTCTTGTAGATGTAATAGGGGCCATAGTTACAGGATCCATCGCTCATGGTCGGTGATGTCTTGTACATGATCGGAGCCTTAGTTACAGGATCCATCGCTCGTGGTCGGTGACGTCTTGTAGATGATTGGGGCTTTAGTTACAGGATCCATCGCTCGTGGTCGGTGACGTCTTGTAGATGATTGGGGCTTTAGTTACAGGATCCATCGCTCGTGGTCGGTGACGTCTTGTAGATGTAATAGGGGCCATAGTTACAGGATCCATCGCTCATGGTCGGTGATGTCTTGTACATGATCGGAGCACTAGTTACAGGCTCCATCACTCGTGGTCGGTAACGTCTTGTAGATGTGATCGGAGCCTTAGTTACAGGATCTATAGCTCATGGTTGGTGAAGTCTTGTAGATGATTGGGGCTTTAGTTACAGGATCCATCGCTCGTGGTCGGTGATGCCTTGTAGTTGTGATCGGAGCCTTGGTAACAAGATCCATCACTCGTGGTCGGTGACGTCTTGTAGATGTGATCGGAGCCTTAAGGTTCCGTCACACGCCACCATATGGCTTCCATATCGCTGGCGATTTGACGTGAGCGCGCACGTTTCGGGCATTTTTTGTGATCGCTGTGGAGCTGTTACACGTAGCGATCTCCGGCGATTCTGCGCTCCGGAAATCGCCTGCAGAAGACCGTAAGCGATCTTCTTTTCCCACATCGCTACGTCAGACGCCACAACCACATAAGCGATGTGGGCGTAGAGTTTGACCACGGCGAGGAGACAGGCGTGCCAGAGTGTGTTACACCACTCCCCTACCACTCCAATTGGCCTACACAACTGCGTCGCCATTGGTCAGCCTTGTCTGGAAGTCTGCCCACTACATGACGCATTTGCCCTTTCTACTATCTCGCATGCTCGTGTCATGTGTTGCAGCTTCTGCAAGACACTTTGGCGTCGTCAAAGTGCCACACAGGACGGCTCGTCTGTTGCTCTGTGGATTACACTATGAATGGCTATGTGTGAGCAACAAACAACACTCTGGACGTATGTGCATGGATTGTGTCAGGCCATGGCTGACCTATGTGTGTGCAGACATGTTTGTGTGCGGATACTGATTTCTACCTCCATCCTCCACAAACACAATACAATTGTCCATGTGTGTGGACACATACCCGTGTGTAAATCCATTTAATATGTTGATTGCTCTCAGTGTGAGAAACAAGATACAAATCTTGTAGTTGTGATACCTTTTAATGGCTAACAAAAATAAAATAAATGATGTTATAGGGCGAGCTTTCGAGACGACTCAGGTCTCTTCATCAGGCATGGTATGACAAGATATTGAATGAAACTCAAAATATATGCATGCACAACTAAAAATGATTGGATATTTGGCTCAATAAACATTACAGGGACTGGACATTTGGCAAAACAAACAAAACTGCCTAGGAGAGCATCTTCAAACAGGCAGGGCCAGTGGTAATAAAGTCTTTAGGACACTAAATTATAAGAAAACCTGCTGTCTAAGATCTCCATGTCTTTGAACAACATTGTTTACACGTGGTAATGAGCCATAAAGCCATCAGCAATGTTCAGCCCGTTCTGTATACAATTGAAGCTTCTAATTAGCTTCGATTCACACACTCTTCGGTGTTTTTGGGATTTGAAGTTACCTCTCAAGATTAAAACCTTCATATTGTCAATGTTGTGTCCCTGGCCAGAAAAATGCTCCGCTACTGGAAAATGGATTTTTTTGTGTGTAATTGTGTGACGATGAGACCTCATCCTTGCTCTTAGACGCTGTCCAGTCTCCCCAACATAGAAAGAACCTACTGGGCAAATGGTGCACATAATTAAATATACCACATTGGAAGAGGAGCATGTGAAACTCCCAGGAATCCTATAATCCTGCTGTGTATTGGGGATCTGTATCCTGTCTCTAGTCTCTATGTGAGTACAGGTCTTGCAGCTCTTCACATTGCATGGATAAGTTCCTTTTGGTGTATCCGAGGGCATCAAACTTCGGACCATGATGTTCCTTAAGTTGGGAGGCTGCCTGTAGCACAGCAAGGGAGGGTCTTTGAATAATATTTTAAGTCGGTCATCCTTGTGTAAGATGTGGTGAAGTTTCCTGGCCGTTTTCCTTAGTAACTCAAGCTGTGGGTTGTAGGTCACCACCAGGGGAACACGTTGGTTCTCTTCTTTTGCTCTGTATTGGAGTGCTTGACTTCTAGGGATCCTTGTGGCTTTACTTATCTGATCATCAATGGAGGTGGGGTGGTAGCCCTGGTTTAAAAATGTCTTTTTTAGCTGGTTTAAGTGTTCATCCCTTTCCACTGGGTTGGAGCAAATACGGTTATATCTCAGGGCCTGGCTGTAGACAATGGATTTTTTTATGTGTTTTGGGTGGAAACTGTCCCATCTGAGGTATGTGGGACGGTCAATCGGTTTCCGATATACTGTTGTTTGGAATGAACCATCTAGAATTTTTAAGGTGGTATCCAGAAAGTTGATTTCTGTTTTTGAGTGGTCCAGTGTCAGGTTTATGCTGGGATGAAATTGGTTGAACTTGTCATGGAATTTTAGAAGTTCATGTTCAGTCTCAGTCCAGATTAATAAGATGTCATCAATGAAACGGAAGTACGCCAAGGGTTTGATGGGGCAGGAGGCTAAAAAGTCATTTTCCAGTTTAGCCATGAAGAGGTTGGCATACTGGGGGGCCATTTTGCTTCCCATGGCAGTTCCGGTGCGTTGTAAATACAGCTCCTCACCAAAAGAGAAAATGTTGTGGGTGAGGATAAATCTGGTGAGCTTTAGAACTGACTCAGAAGGGATCCCATAGGCTTCAAGAAACAGTCGGCAGGCTGTAAGTCCATCTTCGTGTGGGATGTTAGTATATAAGGACTCCACATCCATGGTGGCTAAGATGGTACTCTCGGGGAGGGGACCTATTGTAGAGAGCTTATTTAGAAGGTCCGTTGTGTCCTGTATATAGCTGTCTGTCCTCCTTACCAGCGGTTTAAGGACATTTTCCACCCACCCAGAGATTCTTTCAGTGAGTGTTCCCACCCCTGAGATGATGGGTCTCCCTGGGTTACCTGGTTTATGAATCTTGGGAAGCATATAGAAAACTCCCATCCTGGGATCCTCAGGAATTAAGTCCAGAAGGTTTGTGGAATCCGTACCTAAACATTTGATGAGTCTTCTCAACTCCCTCATATATTTTGGAGTTGGGTCCTCGTCCAGTTTGGTGTAGTATTGTAAATCCATCAGCTGTCTGTGTGCTTCTTTGACGTAGTCCTTCGTGTCCAGGAGAACAATAGCCCCACCTTTGTCTGCAGGCTTAATAGTGATCTCCCTGTTGTTCTTCAGGCTGTAAATTGCCCTTTTCTCTTGCACAGTAATATTAGATATTTCTGTTGTTTTTTTATCTAATATTGTGGATTGTACCAAATGTCTGAATGACTCAATATATTGGTCCAAACTGGTGTTGCGGCCAGGGTCAGGCGTCCAGTCAGAGGTTTTCTTTTTCCTTTGTTGAACTTGTGTTTGGCTGCTTAGAGGCCTCAAGTTCTCTTTATCATCAAAGAACTCCTTCAGTCTCAACCTCCTGAAATATTCCTCCATGTCACTACACAGTTCAGTTTTGTCTAGGGACTTTGTGGGACAAAATGTGAGACCTCTAGAAAGCACACTGAGTTCTAGATTAGTGGGTTTGTGAGATGACAAATTAATAACACAGCTGACAGTACCTGTGTCCTTCCGGCGGTTCTGCTCCATGCTGTTGTGGTTATGAGGAACGTGGCTGGTGTTTGAGTATAATCCTGCTCTCAGTCGGAGTCTGTACAGCTTCTTCTTTTTGTTGTATATAAGGTATGATTGCAGTGAAGTATAGAAATGCTGCATCCTCTGCTGTATGTCATCGGTAAGTGTGCTCCTTAAAGCTTGTATTTCCATCTGGATCTTTTTCTTGTTGCTGTAGGAAACATGAATAAGGTGATTCCGTAGTCTCTCCGAAGTCCTGTGGCAAAGGTGTTGTGAATAATGAGTATTGTGGGTATTCTGAAGAGGATTCTTTAAGCTTAGTCCTTTGGGTATTAAATGTTCTTTCTTGCATCTGGTTAAAAAGAAAATGTTGCTGTCCAGTTGTGCGAGTTTCTTCAGACGATCTTTTAATTCCATAGATGTGCGGTACATTCTGGTATCTTCCATTTCATTAGAAGAAAAAGGTTTGGTACCGTGTTAGCCAGTTGAGAAAATGTTGATTGCTCTCAGTGTGAGAAACAAGATACAAATCTTGTAGTTGTGATACCTTTTAATGGCTAACAAAAATAAAATAAATGATGTTATAGGGCGAGCTTTCGAGACGACTCAGGTCTCTTCATCAGGCATGGTATGACAAGATATTGAATGAAACTCAAAATATATGCATGCACAACTAAAAATGATTGGATATTTGGCTCAATAAACATTACAGGGACTGGACATTTGGCAAAACAAACAAAACTGCCTAGGAGAGCATCTTCAAACAGGCAGGGCCAGTGGTAATAAAGTCTTTAGGACACTAAATTATAAGAAAACCTGCTGTCTAAGATCTCCATGTCTTTGAACAACATTGTTTACACGTGGTAATGAGCCATAAAGCCATCAGCAATGTTCAGCCCGTTCTGTATACAATTGAAGCTTCTAATTAGCTTCGATTCACACACTCTTCGGTGTTTTTGGGATTTGAAGTTACCTCTCAAGATTAAAACCTTCATATTGTCAATGTTGTGTCCCTGGCCAGAAAAATGCCCAGCTACTGGAAAATGGATTTTTTTGTGTGTAATTGTGTGACGATGAGACCTCATCCTTGCTCTTAGACGCTGTCCAGTCTCCCCAACATAGAAAGAACCTACTGGGCAAATGGTGCACATAATTAAATATACCACATTGGAAGAGGAGCATGTGAAACTCCCAGGAATCCTATAATCCTGCTGTGTATTGGGGATCTGTATCCTGTCTCTAGTCTCTATGTGAGTACAGGTCTTGCAGCTCTTCACATTGCATGGATAAGTTCCTTTTGGTGTATCCGAGGGCATCAAACTTCGGACCATGATGTTCCTTAAGTTGGGAGGCTGCCTGTAGCACAGCAAGGGAGGGTCTTTGAATAATATTTTAAGTCGGTCATCCTTGTGTAAGATGTGGTGAAGTTTCCTGGCCGTTTTCCTTAGTAACTCAAGCTGTGGGTTGTAGGTCACCACCAGGGGAACACGTTGGTTCTCTTCTTTTGCTCTGTATTGGAGTGCTTGACTTCTAGGGATCCTTGTGGCTTTACTTATCTGATCATCAATGGAGGTGGGGTGGTAGCCCTGGTTTAAAAATGTCTTTTTTAGCTGGTTTAAGTGTTCATCCCTTTCCACTGGGTTGGAGCAAATACGGTTATATCTCAGGGCCTGGCTGTAGACAATGGATTTTTTTATGTGTTTTGGGTGGAAACTGTCCCATCTGAGGTATGTGGGACGGTCAATCGGTTTCCGATATACTGTTGTTTGGAATGAACCATCTAGAATTTTTAAGGTATATGTAATATGTACAGGGAGACACAGTCACAGCATACAGTGTGGCCCAAAGGCCTGGACCTGTGTACAGGACATTTGCACATAATGCTGCAGGGACCCATAAAGACCATTGTGGTCTCACATACCTCTCTGCACAGCATAATGCAATGTGCAACTGCCCTGTAGTTAACCCATTCATTACCCGGGAATTTTTCGTTTTTCATTTTCGTTTTTCGCTCCCCTGCTTCCAAGAGTCATAACTTTTTTATTTTCCTGTCAATATAGACATATGACGGCTTGTTTTTTGCGGGACGAGTTGTACTTTCAGATGCAATCATATATTTTACCATATAGTGCACAAGGAAATTGCAAAACAATTCCAAGTGCGGTGAAATTGCAAAAAAAGTGCAATCACACGTTTGCTTTTTGCGTTTTTTAGCCGCCATGTTCACTATATGGTAAAACTGACATGACGGTGTGATGCCTCGGGTTGGTACAAGTTCGTAGATACCAAACATGTATACCTTTACTGGTATCTTAGTGGTGAAAACAAATTCAGAAGTTTGGAAGAAAAAAACACACTTTTTCCACCATATTTTGTGACCCGTAGCGTTCTCATTTTTCAGGATCTGGGGCTGTGTGATGGCTTATTTTTTGCGTCTTGAGCTGACCTTTCTAATGATACCATTGTTGGGTGGATGCGCTATTTTGATCACCCATTATCGCATTTTATAGCAATGTTGCGGCGACTAAAAAAACGTAATTTTGGCGTTTGGACAATTTTTGCCGTTTTGCAGTTCAGGGCTCTCATCAATTGATTTTATATGTTGATAGATCGGGCAATTCTGAACGCGGCGATACCAAACATTTACTTTTTTTTATTTTTTAATATTTTTATTGTGAATGGGGGAAAAGGGGGGTGATTTGAACTTTTATGTTTTTTTTTTTTACAAGTTTTTAAAAAACTTCATTATTTTATTAATTCTTATTTTTACACTGGCCCTTTAAGAGGCACCTTGCTGCACAGTCCGATCGCTTCTGGGAGATACCGATTAGCTGCAGCTAATCAGTATCTCCCAGAATCGTGGATGTGTTTTGGTTGACAGTGTCGAGCCCCAGGCCCTGGGGTACTCGGGTATCAGGCTCAGTGGGTGCTCTCGCGGGGATGTCACGGGTGGCAGCGCCTGAGCCCGTGGCCTAGGTGACACTTCAATAAGGGGTGCATGTACAGGGGATTAGAGTTTGTCATGAGACGCCACGTGATACCTGGTGATCGGTCACCAGCGCCGCCACAGTCCTACGGAGGTCGTTGGTAATGCGGCTAAGATGGCAAAGCACCCTACAGGTGGAGCTGGTCCTCCGGGGCAGCGTTCCTGTAAATAAGCAGGTTGATGCAGATAACCACACAAAGGCAAAGTCACTTTCTCCCGGGTACTTTACTGTAAACGTTCAGCAGCAAAATACTGAGTCCACAGTTCAGCAAGATATTATTCAAAGAGGTAGCTCTACGGGTGGCTGCAAGTGGATGCCAGGTGGTATGGTGGAACCCGTGGTAAACCTTACTTGACGAACCCGTGTCCTTTCTTCCCCGCCTAAGATGGATCTATACCCATTGGCTCCTTGTAGGTAGACTGGGGGCTCCCCTCCCTCGTGGTGAGGAAGCAGGCAGACCGCTCCGTCTGGCAGGGTGCCGCAGCTGATAGACAAACCGCAGCAGCCGGTTGACGACTCAGAGGTAGACTCTGGCCGTTTCCTCGGGCCCGGCGTTCCCGTGGTGGACTGGGGTATTGGCCGTTTCCTCTGGCCCGGCGTTCCCGTGGTGGACTGGGGAATACCCTGGAGTATGGTCACTCCACACTGGGGTTTCCCCTTTCTTTCTAGGGCCCAGATTCCACACGTCGGGCGCCCTCTCTCCTTTCCTCCGGTCCAGCGTAGAGCTGTCCGGGTAAACCTTCGGCCTCGTTCCACACTCTTTCACCTCTCCTCCTCCTCCGACTGTCCCGACTCTCAGACGTCCATAGTCTGACTATTCAGTCCTACTGACTGACCTCCTTTGTTCCCCCTAGAGGTGAATAGATCTCCCTCCCGGGTAACCTCCCACTCCTATTCTAATGTGGGAGTGCAGGAATGGGTACCACCCACCAACCTAGGATCCACTTGCAGCTGCGGAAATTACACCTCTTTTACGGGTGAAATACCCCACTGTGACGCCTGACTATGTGGGGAGCCACAACAGTGCCTGCCAACCACAACCCGGAACTGCTCTGTGACAGCATCCGGGGATGAGATCAGCTGAGATGTCGGGGCTTTGATGTGAGCCCCGATGCGGTCCTTCTACGTCATGGGTCGTGAAGGGGGTTAAAAGTAAACACAGACACAGGTAGTTATGACCTGCTTTTTTTTTTATTTTGTGCACAAAAAACAAAAACAAAAGAACATACACAACAAAAAAAGAGAATTTTGTTTACGTACCGTAAATTCTTTTTTCTTTAATCATCAATGGGAGACCCAGACAATGGGGTTTAGGGCACTGCCCTCCGGAGGTCACACTAGGTACTACAAGTTTGTAGACACCGCCTCCTCCGCTTATAAACCCCTACCGCAGGGAACATCCTCAGTTTGGTCCATAAGCTGCGAGGAGGAAATAAACCACACCCGAAACATCGGGAAGAATGCCGTGCACAGACGGTTCAACAACCCGGCAAACACTGTCTCAACAGAGAACAGAGCAAATGCAAAACATGCAAAGGAACAACTGGGTGGGTGCTGGGTCTCCCATTGATGATTAAAGAAAAAAGAATTTACGGTACGTAAACAAAATTCTCTTTTTTCTGGTCATCATAATGGGAGACCCAGACAATGGGGATGTCCTAAAGCAATACCCCAGGGCGGGAAGAGTTCCTCAACAAGACGGATAACACATGGTTCCCTTTAAAGGTGGGCAACCGCCGCCTGGAGGACCCGCCTGCCCAAACTTGCGTCCGCAGAGGCATGGGCATGCACCATATAGTGCTTAGAGAAAGTGTGCAGGCTGGACCAAGTGGCCGCCTGACACACCTGTAGAGCAGACGCTCGATGTCGCAAGGCCCAGGAGGCACCTACAGCTCTGGTAGAGTGAGCCTTCAATCCCACCGGGAGAGGCAAACCAGAAGCCCGGTAAGCCTCTTGAATGGAAGCCTTAATCCATCTGGCCAAGGTTGACTTCGAAGCCGCGGACCCCTTACAGCGACCTGTCGTAAGAACAAATAAGGAATCCGAACTCCTGAAGGAGGCGGTCCTGGACACATAAATGCGTACAGCTCTCACGAGATCCAGAGTATGGAGGTCGCGCTCCACCTGATGAACGGGAGCGGGGCAAAATGATGGGAGAACAATCTCCTGGTTCAGGTGAAAAGTTGAAACCACCTTTGGCAAGAATTCTGGCCGTGGGCGCAACACCACCTTGTCTTGGTGAACCACCAGAAAGGGTGACTTGCACGATAGTGCAGCCAATTCTGAGACCCTCCTCAGAGACGTAATTGCCACCCGAAAGGCCACTTTCTGGGACAGACGAGATAGAGAAACATCTCTCAGCGGCTCAAACGGCGGTTTCTGTAATGCCGCCAGGACCATGTTAAGGTCCCAAGGGTCCAGAGGTCTCTTGTAGGGCGGAACCATCCGCGACACCCCCTGCAGAAATTGACGTACCTTCGGAAGGAGCGCCAATCGCCTGTCAAACAGCACTGAAAGTGCTGATACTTGACATTTCAAAGAGCCAAGGGATAATCCCAACTCCAATCCCGACTGTAAGAAAGCCAACAACGTCGGGATGGACAAGGGCCACGGAGACCGTCCACCAGAGGCACACCAGGTAAAAAAGATCTTCCACGTCCTGTGGTACATCTTCCTGGAAACGGGCTTCCTAGCCCGATTCATAGTGGCCACCACTGTAGGGGAGAAACCCCTAGATGTCAGTAGCCAGGCCTCAAGAGCCATGCAGTCAATCTGAGGGCCCTGGAATTGAGGTGGAAGAATGGGCCTTGTGCGAGTAAATCTGCGCGGTCTGGCAGAGCCCACCTGCGTCCGCCTGATAGTTGCCACAGGTCCGGATACCAGGACCTCCTGGGCCAATCTGGAGCCACTAGAATGGCTACCCTGCACTCCGACCTGATCTTCCACAGGACCCTGGGAATCAGAGCCAGAGGAGGGAACACATACGGCAGCTGGAAGCTGGACCAACTCAGTATCAGGGCATCCGCCCCCAGAGACTGAGGATCCCACGATCTCGCCACGTACTAGGGCACCTGATGATTCAGCCGCGAGGCCATCAGATCCACGTCCGGAGTGCCCCATCTGCTGCAGATGTCCCGGAAGACGTCTGGATGTAGGGACCACTCTCCGGCGTCCATCCCCTGCCGGCTCAGGTAGTCGGCCTCCCAGTTCTCGACCCCTGGGATGTGAACTGCGGAGATCAGGCAGTCGTTTTCCTCCACCCACGACAGAATGCGGTGGACTTCGGCGAGGGCCTGAGCGCTTCTGGTCCCTCCCTGATGATTTATGTAGGCGACGGCCGTCGCATTGTCGGACTGTACCCGAATGGGTTGTCCTGCCAGGAATTTCTGAAACGCCAGGAGCGCCAGATAGACCGCCTTGATCTCCAGGACGTTGATCTGCAACGTCGACTCCGCCTGAGTCCATAGGCCTTGAGCCCTGTGGTGTAAGAACACCTCGCCCCAGCCCTTCAGACTGGCGTCGGTGGTCACCACTGACCATGAAGGTTTGAGGAAGGATTTTCCCCATGACAAGTGACGTGGCTGGAGCCACCACTGCAGGGAGTCCCTGGTCGGTTGTGAAAGAGCCACCAACCGATTCAGAGAGATCGCTCTCTTGTCCCATCGGCGAAGAATCTCCAGCTGGAGAGGACGGAGACGAAACTGTGCAAAAGGCACCGCCTCTATCGCCGCTACCATGCGTCCCACCAGTCTCATCAATTCCCGAAGGGATGAGTGAGGTGACAGGAGAACGCTCTGTACTCCTGAGTGGATCGCCAGCTGCTTGGCTTGAGGTAGAGACACCAGGGCTGAGTCCGTGTGGAAGTCCATGCCCAGATATGTCAATGACTGGGTCGGAACCAGGGTCGACTCCTGAGTATCGAGAAGCCACCCAAACTGTTCCAGAGACCTCATGGTCACTTCCAGGCTCACCCGACAAAGGTCTTCCGATGGCGCCCTGACCAATAGGTCGTCCAGATAGGGTATGACGGCGTGACCCTGCACATGCAGGAGAGCCATCATAGATGCCATCACCTTCGTGAACACCCGTGGTGCAGAGGCCAACCCGAAGGGTAGGGCCACAAATTGGAAGTGTTCGTCCCCCACTGCGAATCGTAACCAGCGCTGATGAGCCGGTGCAATGGGCACGTGAAGGTAAGCGTCCCTGATATCGATGGACGCTAGGAAGTCCCCCTGCGACACAGCCGCGATCACGGAGCGCAGGGATTCCATGCGGAACTTCCGAACCAACACGTGACGGTTGAACAATTTTAGGTCCAGAACCGGACGGAAGGATCCGTCCTTTTTCGGGACAATAAAGAGGTTGGAGTAAAAACCCCTGAACCTCTCTGCCGTGGGCACTGGGACCACTACTCCGTCTCTGCGGAGTCCCTCCAACACCAGGTAAAAAGCCTGAGCCTTTTCTGGGGATGGAACAGACCGATGGAATCGGGATAATGGTTTTGACGTCAGCTCTATCCTGTAACCTCGCGAGACTACGTCTCGAACCCACTGATCCTGAACGTGAAGCAGCCACCTGTCCTGAAAACGAGACAGGCGGCCCCCCACCTGTGGGGAGGCAGGATGAGAGAGCGAGTCATGTAGAGGCGGGCTTGGGGGCGGCAGCTGCGGCCCCCGCCGGTTTCTTTGGACGACTCTTGGAACGCCACTGAGAAGCGGGCTTGCCCCCTCGGTCCGCGCGAGCGGCCGTCGTTGATGACTGTGAGCTGGAACGAAAGGACCACTGTTTTGGGTTCCTTTTCACGGTATACCGTGGCTTAGGCTTATTCTGCGGTATCTTAGACTCAGCAGAATCCTTAATCAGCTTGTCCAGCTCGGTGCCAAAAAGCCTGTCACCAGCGAAAGAAGATTCTGCAAAATCTTCTTAGACGTGGCATCTGAGTCCCAAAGACGCAGCCACAACAACCTGCGGATCGCTATCGCATTGGCCGAAGCCACAGCTGAGCGAGTGCAGTTTCCAAAGACGCCGTTCTGGCGTAGTCCGCATAGGCCCTCGCCCTCTCGGTAAGTGCCAGGACCTCAGGACTGGACCTTGCCAGGTCGGTGATACCATCCAAGCAGGTAGTAATCGCTTGTAAGGTCCAGACCGTGGCAAAATTAGGGGCAAAAGAAGACCCCACAGCCTCATAGGAAGACTTGGCGAGTTGCTCGACCTGTCTATCAGTCGCATCCTTCAGCGAGGAGCTATCAGAGGCAGAAAACAGGGAGCGTGCAGCAATTCTAGTCATGGAAGCGTCCACCTTTGGAGACTGCGACCATTCCTGAAGCACCTCCTGGGGGAAGGGGAAACGATTGTCCTTTGGTTTGCGGACATAACGCCGCCCAGGATGTAACCTGGGTGCTCTAATCACCCTTCCAAAATTAGTGTGGTCCATGAAGGAGCCACTTGGTCTAGCCTCTGGCCGCAGCCATTGATAGACCTCCTTCGGGTGCACGACAACCTCTTCAGGGGGAGTCACGAGACGCAAGGTCTCATTGATGGAGGACACCAGATCCTCCACCCCGTCTGGAGGTTCAGACACAGACACAGACCCGAAGGTTGAACCCCCATCATCTTCCTCACCATCAGAGGAATGCTCCTCCTCAGAGAGAGCCTGGAGCTCGGGTGAATCCTCACGACGAGCCCGCTTAGGGGGTCTCACAGCAGAAGAGGGGGACACCCGGGGGTAACCGGAAGGAGTAGCTGGGTTTTCCAGTCTCCTATGAAGTGCCTCCAGTGACTGCGACATGGAGGACATCTGGGACAGCAGGGATTCATTAATCCTATTCTGCGTCTCCCATGGCCCTGGGATTACCTGAACCTCAGGGTACAGCACCGGAGCTGCTGCCTCAGCAGAGCCAGTCCGGGCTTCTGGGCGTCCGCAGTTATTGCAGGACCCCTCCACCAGAGTTCCCTTGCAAGTAGCACAGGTGATGGTGTTATCCGCCGCCTTAGCAGCAAGCTTCCTAACTGAGGACATAGCCACAGTAGGGAATGTATAAGCCAAGTCGTATAGACAAACAAACCGGGAGTCCCGGTGGCTTACCGACCGCAGTAACGCGGTGGGAGGAAGCGGTGTGCGTGTGTGACCTCCGCGAGTTCCGGTCTCCCTCTGAAGTGCAGACACGTGCTGCCGTAGCTCCCAGCCGGGAAGTGAGGGAGAAGATGGCCGCCGACAGTAAAGTCGTGGGCGGCGCCGGGAACACGCGGGAAGCCACGCACACGCCCCCCAGGTGACGTCACCGTAAGGGCCGCCTCTCCTCCTCCAAGCAGCCTCTGTAATGGAGGTGCCGGAGCCCGCAGCGCGGGAAATGGTGTAAACACACAGTACACACACCCAGACCGCAATCACATCAAAGAAAACAGCAGTCTACGGCCTCAGCCCCTGTGAATCACAGGGCGGTCAGCCAGGGTGACCCCAGCACAGGGTACACCTCCAGATCCGCGGACCCGAGGGCAACGCGCGGTCTGAGTGCCAAGACACATAAAGTGCCAGACACTACCCCCAGGCACACAGGAGACACACAAGGCGCCTCAGTGCCGGTCCGGTCTGTAAGCACCATTTAGGGAGGCCTCGGACGGGGGTTCAGCCCAGTCCGGAGTGTAAGCACCATTTAGGGAGGCCTCGGACTGGGCTGGCTCCAGTCCGGTCTGTAAGCACCATTTAGGGAGGCCTCGGACGGAGCGGAGCTGTGCAAGGCTCCCATCTCCCACTCTCCAGAGCCCCCCAGAGAGGGATGGAAAGGAGCGCGACAGCGTACCGGGAGAACACAAAGTGTCCAGGCTCTAGGCCCTCCGGTACCTCCACCTGCGTGTGCCACTAAGGGTGAGCGGGGAGGCTGTCGCAGGTCCCGTCAGGACCATATTACCTTGTCTTCAGACGCCATCACGTAAGTAGTGAGAATGCAGTGAAGTGCAAGCAAAGCGTGATCCTCCGAGCACACTAAGTTTAAAACTGAGGATGTTCCCTGCGGTAGGGGTTTATAAGCGGAGGAGGCGGTGTCTACAAACTTGTAGTACCTAGTGTGACCTCCGGAGGGCAGTGCCCTAAACCCCATTGTCTGGGTCTCCCATTATGATGACCAGAAAACACAAGTGTTTACATCACACAAATAATACAAATGTGAGCTCAAACAACGGCCATAAGAAAAATAATAAAGGGAAATAAAACAAAACAATTAAATTTAAAGTCCAAACAAAACCCCAAAAAAGGGAAATATTTTAAATAAAAAAAAAAAAACTACAGACTCCTCGTGGTGCAGCCACACTGATGACTACACCCTCCTCCTGGTGGTGGTGCCTGACAACCCCAGCCACCCTACACCTGTTGTTGCCGCCAGGCCACTGCCCCAGGGCCATTGAAGTAGGAGCAGTTGTCCCTGCTGCTTCTGGCATCCTGCGGACTCAGACCCTGGCTCAGCAGCTGGAGTGGTGCCAGACCTGGGTCGGTTACATGCCACGCCCCGGGACTGACTTTCCCTGCTGTGGACTCCACTGAATCCACATAACTTGCCGGCGTGTATGATGCAGTATCCCTACGACGCAGGAAGTTATGAAGCGCACAGCATGCCAGCACTACTATATCTATAGATTCCTATTTCATATTCAAAGGCGTATGAAACAAGCAGAATCTATTGGCCATGATCCCGAACGCATTTCCAACTACACGGCGAGCCCGGGATAGCCGGTAATTCAAAATGCGTTACTCAGAAGTAACAGTCCTCTGGAGATATGGCTGAAGTAGGTGAGCATGAAGTGGAAATGCTTCATCCCCCACAAACATCCATCCCCCACAAACATCCCCACAGTCTCCATAGCCCAGCAGCAGCCTCCATTGCCTAGAACAGCCTCCTTAGCCCCCAGCAGCCTCCATATAGTCCAGCAGCCTCCAAAGCTCAGAAGCAGCCTCTATAGCCCAGAACAGCCTCTATAGGCTGCAACAGCCTCCAAATGGCTAAGCAGAGCCTCCATAGCCTGCAGCAGCCTTCATTTAGTCCAGAAACAGCCTCTACAGCCCAGAAGCAGCCTCTGTAGCCCAGAACAGCCTCCATAGCCCGCAGCAGCCTCTATATAGTCCAGCAGCAGCCTCCAAAGCTCAGAAGCAGCCAATATTAGCCCAGAACAGCCTCCAAACCTCAGAAGCAGCCTCTACAGCCCAGAACAGCCTCCTTTTCTCAGCAGCAGCAGCCTCCATATAGCTCAGCACAGCCCCCATGGAATGCAGCAGCCTCAACGGCCCAGAAGCAGCCTCTGTGGCCCAGAACAGCCCCTATAGCATGCAACAGCCTCCATATAGTCCAGCAACAGCCCAGAAGCAGCCTCTATAGCCCAGAGCAATTGAAAAGACAAATGTGGCTGTGTTTTGTTTTTGTTTTTCACTTCTAAAGCCCAGAACAGCCTCCATAGCCTGCAGCAGCCTCCAAATGGCTCAGTACAGTCTCAAAAGCCTGCAGCAGCCTCCATATAGTCCAGCAACAGCCTCCACAGCCCAAAAAAGCCTCTATAGCCCAGAACAGCCTCCATAGCCTGCAGTAGCCTACTAATGGCTCAGCACAGCCTCCATAGCTCACGGCAGCCTTCATTTAGTCCAGAAACAGCCTACACAGCCCAGAAGCAGCCTCTATAGACCAGAACAGCCTCCATACCATGCAGCAGCCACCATGTAGCTCAGTACAGCATCCACAGCCCGCAGCAACTTCCATATAGTCCAGAAGCAGCCTTCACAGTCCTGAAGCAGCCTCTATAGCCCAGAACAGCCTCTATAGTCCACAGCAGCCTCCACAGCCCAGAACCAGCCTCCACAGCCCAGAACAGCCTCCAGATAATGTATAATATGGTGGTTCTCCTGCTACATAAGTCCCCTGGCCACATCTTGGTAATTATAATTCCCATTGTGCTGCACACAGCAAAAAAAAAAAAATTAATCATACTCATCTTCCTTCTGCTCCCCCGGGGTTGTGTTCTCCTCAGATGCTTCCTCCAGTCTGTGATGTATGGCTGCATCAGCGTGATGAGGTCACAGGGAGATGACTCATCATGCTACTGCAGTCGGCAGAGGAGGAGGAAGCTCCCATGCTCCTCGGAGCCAGCAAATGGCTAATTTGTGTCGCATGCAAATTAGCCATGTGCAACAGCAGAGCTGCGGGAGCACTCAGCCGCTGGCTGAGTGTGGGCTGAGCACTCCTGATGGGCCCCTCTTGTTGGGGCAGCCTTTTCCTGATGGCCCCCTGACCATCAGGGCTGCATGTCCCTGATGGCCAGTGGGCCCCCCAGCTGATTAGGGCCCCGTCACTTGTCCGGTTAACCGGGTGCTGACGCCGGCCCTGAGTTGAGACCCCAGTGTTGCGTAGCTCCAGCTGTAGCAACTTTGGTCAGCCCCCGTCCTGTTATAGAGAATAATAGAGTATTGAATAGAAAGTGTAGCAGTTAGCGAAATGTAAATATGTTTTGTTTGTTTATTTATTGCAACCAAGTGAACCCGTAACCACGAAGCATATTATGCCTGCAGGACTTTTTGCATGAACTTTCACATTTTTCTTGAACCTTTATTTAAATATGGAGCAGTGAACCACAGGACTGGTAGTAGTCAAAAACCTTTTTGAATATACAGCACCCGCAGCCTGCGGCTGAAGGACTAGCGACGCATAGACTGCATTTTCCCGTTTTCCATTTTACTTGTTTTTGGAATTTTTAAGTTTTAAGACTTTGTACCACTTTTTATTGCTTTATTGTTGCTAATGTTTGAAAATGCTGTGTTTCCTCATTTCCTCAGTCCAGAATTACTGAATTTAATTAGGGGGAATGTGGCACCCCAGGGTTCGGTTGCCACAGATACACCTGGGGCAGAGAAGGATCTCCACATCAGGTAAGCCCGCAAACAACACTTTCCACTCCAGACCTGAAGGGGAAGCTCTACAAGTCGAGTTCAGACGAGGTCCCCTATAAAATGCAGGCCTGGAGACGGAGTCAGTAGTTCAATTCCAGAGAGGACTGTGAAGACGTCCTGATAACGGAGCTGCGCTAAGCCTGTACCAGTGAGAGCCGTTAGCTAGTGTGAGGGACCCTAGAGCGAGGGTTGGAGGCAAAGAGGAGTTTCCAGGGGAGTGGAACCATACCAGTTCACCCCAGAGGTACAGTGCTAAATACCGGACACCGGTGTCTGAGTCTATCTGCCTAGCGGGTAAAGACTGGAGGCCAGCGAGACTCCAGATCTCCTGGCCACAGCAGCACCTGAAGGCAAGGCCGCATTCCAGATCTCAGGGACCGCAGGGAGTACCGCGGTGTCCCACAGAAGAGCTCCCACCGCCTGCCATACAGGTGAAGCCAGTAGGAGAGGGTTAAGGCCTAGATCCAGGCTGCCCAACACAAAAGGCAGATACAGCGCAGCATGGAGGCCTCATAACTCGCCGGGTGTGGAGATCCCGAACTGCTTCCAGATCACCCTGGCCTGTAACATCAGAGACTATACCCTGGACTATACCTGCAACGTCAGTAAAAGTACAGAAACATCAACCTGTGTGTTACTGTTATTGTGGCCCCTGATCCTGTTCCTCAATAGACTGTCCTGCAACTCCTAACTACTACAACTGCCCCAGGAATCCACCTACGGGGAGCGTAACCAACTGGCTGCCCTACTATCACGCCGGAGGCCTGACCCGCAGCCCAGGTAACCATACTGGAACCGTAGGTGGCATCACAAACTAAAGGCCCCTGTGATATCTCCCGTGAATCAATGCCCAGAACTGAGGACCCCATGGCCCTGGGGCGGGTCAATTACCTTATTGATCTAACTCATTGCACAGTAGGCCAAAACGTTAGCCGTCGCAGAAGTTTTTCTTTTTTTATCTGTTCCCTTGAACCCTTCTGCTGAGAACAGGCTTTATATTACCAGTAGATTGTAGTTTTGTTTCTTTTTGTTGTCTAGTATTTTTTTCAGGGTAATTTGATTTGTTTGAATGTTGATTATTATGGAGGTCTTTCATTATCTCGTCTGTTACTCCCTCTCTGTACTGCAACTTGCATATTTGAAGTTTATTGATAACTAGCTGTAGTACCCGGCTACGGCCGGGTTAATAAATAACTGATGTTACCTATAACAAAATAGAATTTGAATATGTCATATTAATGACCTGTAGAAAAATAGAAGCTGAGCTGTGATTGATTGCTATAGACAGCCTAATAAATCTCCAGCCAATAGTAAACCCTCCCCCTAGCCGGGCAGTATATGTTACCTAACACACAGCCTCGGACTGCTCTGGCGGGTAACCGGGCAAAACTCATGGGAGGCCCTCAGGTCTAGAGGCCCCGCCCACCTAGCCCCGCCTCTCACTACCCCCTGCTGTGGCTCGCTTGTGCACTCACAGCCGCTGTGCCGGGCGGCCACCGCCGTAAAAGCAGCGGCAGCCAGAGAGAGGAGAAAGAACAGTAGGATTTCACAGGCTGGCTGCTGCTGCCTGCAGCACAGCCTATGTGAGCCAGCGCCGCCACCGAGCGCTCTCTCTGACCCGAACTGATAGGCGGGAGGGGCGGGACTTATCCAGAGAGGCCGCCCACTGGTGGGCTGCGTGGGCCGCCCGCTCCTCCAGCCGCAGGTCTGCTACTGCCGCCGAGCGGCCGCGACATTAAAGGGGCGGAGCCACGGACGTGAAGGGGCGGGGCCAATTTCCCAAAGCAGGGCCCCACTTTGACCAATCAGGATCCATAGGTCACTAACTTCATCACATTCCAGATCCCTCCCTGAGCCGATCATGTGACCTCTGATGCCTCCCCTCTATGTGACATCATGACAGGACCTGCTATATGTGAGTTACTCCATGTCTTTCTTTCTTTCTTTCTTTCTTTCTTTCTTTCTTTTTCTTTTTCTTTCTTTCTTTCTTTCTTTCTTTCTTTCTTTCTCTGTGTGTCTGTCTCTAAAGAACACTAAACTTTATATACAGGTCCACACTACGTGCTGTATTAGTGTTCCTATATACTGTATGTAGTGTGGACCAGTATATACAGTATAGTGCTGTGTATACAGGATTTACACCAGCACTCTCCGATGTGTATAGAGTCCGCAGTCTGTACTGTCCACACAGCGGCCAGTCTGCAGCGTGCACGCAGCGGCCAGTTTGCAGCGTGCACGCAGCGGCCAGTCTGCAGCGTGCACGCAGCGGCCAGTCTGCACGGTGCACGCAGCGGCCAGTCTGCACTGTGCACAGCGGCCAGTCTGCAGTGTGCACGCAGCGGCCAGTCTGCAGTGTGCACGCAGCGGCCAGTCTGCACTGTTCACGCAGCGGCCAGTCTGCACTGTGCACGCAGCGGCCAGTCTGCAGTGTGCACGCAGCGGCCAGTCTGCAGTGTGCACGCAGCGTCCAGTCTGCACGGTGAACGCAGCGGCCAATCTGCAGTGTGCACAGCGGCCAGTCTGCAGTGTGCACGCAGCGGTCAGTCTGCAGTGTGCACGCAGCGGCCAGTCTGCAGTGTGCATGCAGCGGTCAGTCTGCAGTGTGCACGCAGCGGCCAGTCTGCAGTGTGCACGCAGCGGCCAGTGTGCAGTGTGCACGTAGCGGCCAGTGTGCAGTGTGCACGTAGCGGCCAGTGTGCAGTGTGCACGCAGCGGCCAATCTGCAGTGTGCACACAGCGACCAGTCTGCACTGCGCACACAACGGCCAGTGTGCCGTGCGTACACAGCGGGCAGCCTGCACTGTGCACACAACGGGCAGTCTGCCTGCAGTCTGCAATGTGCATATAGAGGGCAGTTTGTAATGTTTACGGCCCACAGTCTGTAATGTGTATACTGCCCTCAGTCTGTAATGTGTATACTACCCAGGAGCTGCAGAGGAAGAAGCTGCCGGGTTCCAGGTGCCAGCGAGCGGGAGACTGGGAGCCGCAGAGGAAGAAGCTGCCTGGTGCCGGCGAGTGGGAGACCGAGAGTCACAGAGGAAGAAGCTGCCTGGTGCCAGAGACCAGGAGCCGCAGAGAAAGAAGCTTCCTGGTGCCGAAGATCGGGAGCTGCAGAGGAAGAAGCTGCCTAGTGTCGGGTTCCTGGTGCCGGTGACCGAGAGACCGAGCGCTGCAGAGCAAGAAGCTGCCGGGATCCGGGATCAGGAACGTGGAGTCAGGTACGGCGCTGTTACAGCCAAAGATAGTAGCCTGGGGGGGACAGAGTGGGATAGATGGATGGTGTGGCCTGGAAGAGGGGGCAGAATGGTTTGGATGTGTGGGGGGGCATTATGGAAAAGGGGAGAGAACATAATGGATGGATAGGGGGGCGGCATAGAAAAGGGGGGAGAACGGGATGGATGAATGGATAGGGGCGGCATAGAAAGGGGGGGTAGCTGGATTGATGGATGGGGGCAGGCATGGAAAAAGGGGGAAAAATGGATGGATGGGGGAGAAGGTACATGGATAGATGGGGGATGGGAGAAGCTACATGGAACGTGGGGGGGAGAAGCTACATGGAATGTGGGGGACAAGCTACATGGAACATGGGACAGGGGAGAAGCTACATGGATGACGGATGGGGGAGAGGCCGCGTGGAACAAGGGAGGGGAGAGGCTGCGTGGTGCATAGGAGGGGAGAGGCTGCGTGGAACATGGGAGGTGAGAGGCTGCATATAACCTGGAAGGGGGATGGTGGGGAAGGATGCGCTGCATGAGACATATTGGGGGAGGATAAGCAACATGGGATTCAGGGGAATGGGGGTGAGGATGAGCTGCATGCAACATGTGGATGTAAGATGAGCTGCATGGGACATATCGGGGTGAACAGTATGGGACATGTGGGAAAAGGATGAGCAGTATGGGACATGTGGAAGGAGTATGAACAGTATGGGACATTTAATCTGCATACACATTTATATAAGGAACGTACTGTTCTGGTGATGTAGTGACGGTGGTTCTGATTATGTATTATTGTATTGCTGATGGTTCTGGTTATATACTGACAGGGGTTATAGTAATGCATTATTGTATTGATAGGTTTTCTGATGATGTTATTGATTGTTTTTGGTGATGTATTACTGTATTGACAATGGTTCTGGTGATATACTGACAGTGGTTCTGGTGAGGTATTATTGTATTGACAGTGGTTCTAGTGATATGTAATTGTATTGACGGTGGTTCTGATGATGTAGTCATGTGGATGCTATAATCTTTACAGGGAACCTGACCCCTAAAATCACCCCCCATCCTGTTAATTAATATTAATTCACAGGTCAACAAAAAAAATTTTTTTTTCTGGTGTCCAAAATATTTTAATGAATTTGGGGTATTTTTGGGGTGCTGATTCTGAATATGCTATCAGTTTTGCCAGATTGGCTCAAGTTTTTGAGATTTTTGGTATCTTATTTATAGCACTTTTGGTAAATGCGACGCATCATCTCATTAATTTCTTTGGATTAGTACTTGAACTGAGCAGTTCTCAATATAGTTTTGTGTTAATTAGTGTTCTAAAAGTTTGTTCATAGCTTGATTTTTGCACTAACTTTATGTTTTTGTCTGTTTTCCAGTGAAAAGCATGAACTCATCAAGAAGAAGTTGTCTTAACGATCCAGACTCATTCTGTTACATTTGTGGTGAATATACACTGACAAAACATAGAAGAAACATAACAGACTTCATTAAAAAAGTGTATTTTGCCTATTTTGGGGTTATGCTTGGGGACCAAGACAAGTTTTGGGCACCACACATAGTGTGCAAAGCATGTATCGAATTATTACGAAAATGGAGCAAAGGACAAAGAACAAGCTTCAAATTTGGTGTTCCAATGGTGTGGAGAGAGCAAAAAAATCATCATGATGACTGTTATTTCTGTGCAGTGCAAGTACAAGGATTCAATAAGCATAAGAAACGAAAATGGGAGTATCCTAACATGGAATCTGCAAGAAGGCCTGTCCCTCATTGTGAAGATGTGCCTGTACCTGTGTTTACCATGTTACCTGACCTTCCCCCACCTGATGATGATGATGAAATGCAGGGTATGGAGCTAAGCATTAGTTCTGGAAGTGAACTAGAATATGAAGGAAGTTTCAGAACACCTACGCAATTTACCCAAGGAGAGCTCAACGATCTAATAAGAGACCTCAACCTCTCAAAAAGTGCATCCGAACTTTTAGCTTCAAGGCTAAGTGAAAAAAATTGTCTGACGCCTGGAACTAAAATGACATCTTACAGGACCAGAGAAGAAGCACTTCTTCCATTTTTCTGTGAAGATGACCTACTTGTATATTGTAAGGATATTCCTGGCCTGATGCTGCAAATGGGTTTACAAGTATATCGTCCTGTAGACTGGAGGCTTTTCATAGATAGTTCTAAAAGGAGTTTGAAATGTGTTTTGTTGAACAATGGCAATCAGTGTGCATCTCTTCCAGTAGCTCACTCAACTAAACTTGCAGAACAATACCAAAATGTCAAAATGGTCTTGGAGAAACTGTGCTACCATGAACATTCGTGGCTGATATGTGTTGATTTAAAAATGGTCAACTTTTTACTTGGACAGCAAAGTGGATACACAAAGTATCCTTGCTTCATCTGCATGTGGGATAGTAGAGCAAAACATCAGCACTGGGAGAAACTGAATTGGCCTCCAAGGGACACCTTGACAGTAGGAGCATCAAACATAGTGAACGAACCTTTGGTGGACAGGGAAAAAATCATTCTACCACCACTTCACATAAAGTTAGGATTAATGAAGCAGTTCGTCAAGGCATTAGACAAAGATGGTAAATTGCTTCATGTACATCTGCAGATCTTTCTCTGGTCTTAGTAGCGAAAAACTGAAGGCAGGAATCTTTGATGGTCCTCAAATTCGGAAACTCATTAAAGATTCAAATTTTCCTAAGGAAATGAATGACATTGAAGCTGCTGCATGGTGTAGTTTTGTGTTGGTAGTGAAGAACTTCTTGGGAAATCAAAAGGCAGACAATTATGAAGAACTGGTACAAAACATGCTATTGAGATTTAGAAATCTGGGTGTACACATGAGCATTAAATTGCATTATCTTCACAGTCACTTGGACAGATTTCCAGAAAACCTTGGAGATTTTAGCGAAGAACAAGGGGGAGATTTCATCAGGATATTATGGTGATGGAGGAAAGGTACCAAGGCAGATGGGACAGACATATGATGGCTGATTACTGCTGGAATCTACAGCGTGACTGCCCCAATAGCTCACATAGAAGAAAATCATATAAAAAGCGCTTTTCCAGCGATTAAATGTCTATCTTTCATGTCTTGTTCATTTTTGAAGATTACTTTCTAAAACTAGTTAAAATAAACTAAAATCAACATTTACTTTGTTAAATTTATTGTATTCATGACAATCTCAATAAAGTTAATGCGCGTGTAGCAAAAAACGTCTTTTTTTTTACACATTTTACGAAAAATCTCAAAAACTTGAGCCAATCTGGCAAAACTGATGACATATTCAGAATCAGCACCCCAAAGTTACCCTAAATTCAATGAAATATCTTTGGCACCAAAAATGCTGTTGACCACCTGTCCCTGCACCATCATTATGCTATTCTACCTATCCCTTTGTGTAAAAATTGTGTAGTTTGAAACTTTCAAAAAGTGATTTTGATACCTCTACAACTACGGCTTCTTGTCTCCTGAGAAGTCGCACAGGGTGCTCCCTGTGACTTCTTTTCGCAGCCTTTAGTGCTTGTATTCACGCCCCGATGGGCGTGATAAACCATCTGAATCCTCCTCGCCCTCATCCATGGGCGGATCAGCCGATATGATGCTAATCGCGTCATTTCAGGCGCTGCTGACGTCGATACACCCTTTCAGTGTATCGACAGACCTCAAGCTGCGCATTGCGCATGCGTGAGGTATACTTTATGGCAGCTCATGTGATGAGCTGCGGTAAAGTACACCTCACGCATGCGCAATACTTACATCATTACCAGCCGCTGCATTTTAAAGGCCTTTCCCACGAACAAGGTTAATTTAAAGTTCATTTTAATAATAAGTAGACCCTGTAATGATAATAATTTCCACAATTGAATGTGTTTAAAAGAAAATGTTCCTGGGCTGAGATAAACTTATATATGTGTCCCTGCTGTGTACTGTGTAATGGATGTGTCTGACCGTACAGTGATTCTCTCGACACAGGAACATTATTTTTAAACACCTCAAATTATGGAAATTATTATTCCAAAGTCTATTGATTAAAATGAACTTTAAAATTAATTTTGTTTATGGGAAAACCCCTTTAATAATTGGGATATAAGTCCCACATTCTTCTGATAAAACGGTTTCCACAGGTCGGATTCCACCAATAAATAAGTGATCACATATTGAACCTGTGGATCACTGATAACTTGTTTTCACCAAAGAATTTCTTTAATATAAAGTACAATAACTGTACATCGCAGTTCTGCTGAGCGCAGAGTGATGTGCAGGAGCCACCAATATAATGGGTATAAAAACAGCTACCAGGTATTTACATATAGCTGAAGGGTGGGTGGGCCCCTGAAATCAATTTCCCTGGTGGGCCCCAGACACCCCAGTCCGACCCTGCTAACACATACACATAATAGACAGCTCATGTGACTGACATCTGCCTTAATTCCCTATATGGCACATGTGTTGCACATTGGCTGTTTTAAATCAGGTGTTTATGTTTGAAAATTAAAGATAGCACACGTATGAGGCGAGTTGTGTGAGGTGATTTGTGCAGATCTGTGTCTGTCTGTGTGTTGTGTGTGTGTCCCTGGGGTGTGTGTGTTCCTGTGGGGTGAGTGCATGTGTCCCTATAGGGTGTGTATGTGTGTGCGTCCCTGTGGGGGGGTCTGTGTGGTGTGTGTGTCTCTGTGTTGTGTGTGTCTCTTTGTGTGTGTGTGTCCCTGTGGGTGAGTGCATGTGTCCCTATAGGGTGTGTATGTGTGTGTCCCTGTGGGGGTGTTCTGTGTGGTGCGTGTGTGTCTCTGTGTTGTGTGTGTCTCTTTGTGGTGTGTTTGTGTGTGTCCCTGTGGGATGAGTGCATGTGTCCCTATAGGGTGAGTATGTGTGTGTGTCCCTGTGGGGGGGTGTCTGTGTGGGGGGGTCTCTGTGTTGTGTGTGTCTCTTTGTGGTGTGTGTGTGTGTGTGTCCCTGTGGGGTGAGTGCATGTGTCCCTATAGGGTGGCTATGTGTGTGTGTTTCCCTGTGGGGGGTTCTGTGTGTGTGTGTGTGTGTCTCTGTGTTCTGTGTGTCTCTTTGTGGTGTGTGTGTGTCCCTGTAGGGTGAGTGCATGTGTCGCTATAGGGTGTGTGTGTGTGTGTGTCCATGGGGTGTGTGTGTGTGTGTCTCTTTGTGGTGTGTGTGTCCCTGTGGGGTGAGTGCATGTGTTGCTATAGGGTGTGCGTGTGTGTCCCCTTGGGGGGCGGGGTGTCTCTGTGTTGTGTGTGTCTCCCCATTATGCAGATGGGGCAAAATTGTTTGGTGAATTGGAATGCGCGGGGTTAAAATTTTGTCTCACAACATAGCCTATGAAGCTCCCGGGTCCAGACGTGGGACTGTGCAAAATTTTGGGGCTGTAGCTGGCAGCCGTCGATTTTCCTCCAACACTTTTCCATTCAATTTTTCCCCACTAAGTAGATAGGGGCAAAATTGTTTGGTGAACTGGAACGCGCAGGGTTAAAATTTCGCCTCACAACATAGCCTATGACGCTCTCGGGGTCCAGACCTGTGACTGTGCAAAATTTTGTGGCTGTAGTTGTGACGGTGTAGATGCCAATCCTGGATATACATACATACACACACACACATACACACATTCAGCTTTATATATTAGATGGCAAATAAGTTTATACCCATGAATGTGAACGGTCTCAATTCTCCTTTTAAAGGTACCGTCACGCACCGCAATCTCACCTGGCGATATGAGGCGATCTAACGTGCGCGTGCTCGTTTTTCATGGTCGCCTCAGATCGCCGATGGCAGCTTCACACGCCGCATTTGCGCCCTGAAAGTAAGACAATGTGTCGCGCCAGAAATCGCCTCATGTACAGCGGAAGCAATCCTGCCTAATTCCATCGCCGCTTCACACGCCGCGAGCTCAAAGGCATTGTGGGCGTACATGTTCAGCGCGGCGAGGACATAGGCATTCTGCAGTGGTTTACATTGCGCCCTATATGTGTTCATTGGACAACGCAACAGCGTCACGATTGGTCAGCCTGCTCTGGAAGGCTGGCTAATACATGACGCCATTGTCTGTCGGAGTTTGTGGACGGTTGTGTAGCTGAAGATGTTAGTGGTGCTGAACGGACAGCTCTTCAAGTATGGCCCGGTGTCAACTGACAGCCAATGGGAACACAGTAGCCCACACCAATCATTTCAGACGGGGCGTGGACTACAGCACGCTGTGGCACGCCTACGGGAAATCATAGGCGATGCTCTTTCCATCATTATCGCACGATCACAGGCCACAACACGGAAATATTGCCTTAACGATTGTGGCTGATTACTGAGGACTGTTCAGTAATCAGGCGACAGGTGAGAGGCGATTTATCGCCGCGAAATTGCCCAATCAAACACCGCAACCGTGAGGCAATTTCACGGCGATTGCTGCGGGGCGACATATTGCCTTTATGATCTTCAGGCGAGATTGCGGCGTGTGACGGTACCTTAAGAGATATTTGGTCTAGCGAAATCTACAAAAGCATAGGTTGATGTGGCTGGTCTCCAGGAGATAAAATTTGCTTTGGAGGGTTCTCCAAGATTTTCCCACAAATTGCTTCCTCATATACTTTATACTTGGTCTCCACTAGAAAGAAAACATCTGGAGTGGCTATTTTGATTGAAGGACATGTTAAGTTTGATAAAATGGAGGTCAGTAGGGATCAAGATGGGCGTTTTTTGATCCTCATATGTAAAATTGATTATATTGATTATATGCTTGTCAATATATACATGCCTAAGCTTCTGAGGATAGTGAATCCTCTGAGAGGTGGGTCTCTAGTTATTTTGGGGGATTATAATGCAGTGCCGAATGGTTGTGTGGCGCCCCTATGGAAAGGTGCCACAGGGAGGTACTGCACCCCAAACAGAAGGTGTAGTGCCTCTGTAGTCATGGATATGGGGTTCTTACAGAGTCTGATATAAACACTCATACAATAGGCCACCTTAGGATAGGGGACTGGATATTCAGTAGGTCCCAGGGGGGTGGAGCCTAAAGTAGAGCGGGAAACTTGAGTGGCAGTGAGTTCCAGTCAGTCAGCAAGTGAGACAGCAGGACAGTGCTGAGGAAACTGCGTCTGTGACAGGAGGGCACCTCTTTGGAGAGGGGTGACCCAGAAACCGGAGGGGACAAACCAGGACCGGTTGGAGCCGGCTGGGGAGGCCGGGGTCATCACCGGCATACCGGAGCCGAGGCAGTCAGTTGGTCTATCCCTGACTGCAAACCGACAAGCTGTGGGACCGACATAAGGAAGCCATAGCGCCATGGACTGAATCCCTACCTCTGTCCCAAATTGGGTCCAGGATACTTTAGGGAAAGGACCGAATTCCGGTGGCGGGAGGATTACTGTTCTGTCGCTCCCGTCCGTACCGGTAAGGAACCGACTGTACATAACAGTAACAGACTAGGGGACTGGTGAAAGGGCTCTTCAGTGTGGTTAAAGAGAGTTAAAGAGGAACCCAGACCCAGAAAGCTATTAACCCCTTCCTGACAGAGGACGTTGTACAACGTCCTGTGTTTCTGCCTGTTAACGACACAGGACGTTGCACAACGTCCTGGCAGATTTGAGCTGCTGCAGCTCCTGTGAGTGGGGTCACTCAGGTGTCACAGATGCTGCTGCTCTGTGACAACCTGTAGATGACCCCACTGGGGGTGGATTAACCGCCCCATGCCCAGGACCCCTCCGATCGGCAGTTTAAAAGTGAAACTGCCGATCGGAGAGAATCATAGGGATTCACCCCTCCAGATCTGATTGGAGCTCTCCAATCAGATCTGGAGGAGCGGATCGGCATGTGTCCACCGCTCCTCACCCCCCTCCCGCTCCATGACTCACAGGGGGGCCCCCCGTCCCCCCAAACCGCCCACCCCCCTCTATTATTATGTATATACCGGCGGGCTGCACCCGCGGGTGTGCCCGCCGGCAACACTGTCCGATCCCCTCCTACAGACCCCCCCCCCAGGCAGCCCCCACCTCCGCCCTGTGTGCTGCCCCCCCTCACCTCCTGCGGCGGGCTGCACACCTCGTGCTCCCGCCGCTGCAGCCGCCCTGACTCCGGCTGTGCGGCTCCTGTGCCCGCCGGTCGGTGGCCCCACCTCCTCTCCCCGCCTCCTCATCTGGCCTCCTGCTCATCGGTGGATCCAGAGGGTAAGTATGTAAGTATGTATGTATGTATGTAAGTATGTATGTATGAATGAATGAATAAATGAATGAATGAATGAATGAATTGATGGATGGATTGATGAATGGATGGGTGAATGGATAGATGGATGGGGGGTGCATGCATGGACGTGTGCGTGCGTGGAGTGAGCGTACATGAGTGTGCGTGGACGTGAGAGAGCGTAAGCGTGTGCGTGCGACGTGTGCGGACGTGTGCGTACATAGACGTGTGTGTGCATAGACGTGTGCGTGCGTGGATGTGTGCATAGATGGATGTGTGCATGGACGTGTGTGTGGATGTGCGTGCGACTGTGCATGTGTGCATGCATGGATGTCAGCGTGCGTGGATATCAGTGTGCGTGCGTGGATGTCAGCATGCGTGAATGTCAGCGTGCATGCGTGGATGTGTGCATGCGTGGATGTCAGCGTGCGTGCATGTCAGCGTGTGTGTGCGTGGATGTCAGCGTGCATGAATGTCAGGTGTGCGTGCGTGGATGTCAGCAGTGTGTGGATGTCAGCATGTGGTGGATGTGCGTGGATGTCAGCGTGCGTGCGTGGATGTCAGCGTGCATGATGTCAGCGTGGTGCGTGGATGTGTGCATGCGTGGATGTCAGCATGCGTGCGTGGATGTCAGCGTGATTCAGTCGTGTGTGCATGATGTCAGCGTGCGTGGATGTGCATGGGGGATGTCACGTGGTGGATGTCGCTGTGTGGATGTCAGCTGTGATGTGTCAGTGTGATTGGATGTCAGCTGGATGATTCAGCGTGCGTGAATGTCAGCGTGCGTGCGTGGATGTGTGCATGCGTGGATGTCAGCGTGCCTGCGTGGATGTCAGCGTGCGTGAATGTCAGCGTGCGTGCATGGATGTCAGGTGCGTGGATGTCAGCATGTGTGGATGTCAGCATGTGTGGATGTGCGTGGATGTCAGCGTGCGTGCGTGGATGTCAGCGTGCGTGCGTGGATGTGTGCATGCGTGGATGTCAGTGTGCCTGCGTGGATGTCAGCGTGCGTGAATGTCAGCGTGCGTGCATGGATGTCAGCGTGCGTGGATGTCAGCATGTGTGGATGTCAACATGTGTGGATGTGCGTGGATGTCAGCGTGCGTGGATAGTGCATGCTGGATGTCAGCGTGCGTGCGTGGATGTCAGCGTGCGTGCGTGGATGTCAGCGTGGTGAATGTCAGCGTGCGTGCGTGGATGTAGGTGCATGCGTGGATGTCAGCGTGCGTGCATGGATGTCAGCGTGCGTGCAGTGGATGTCAGCGTGCGTGAATGTCAGCGTGCGTGCATGGATGTCAGCATGCGTGGATGTCAGCATGTGTGGATGTCAGCATGTGTGGATGTGCGTGGATGTCAGCGTGCGTGGATATGTGCGTGTGTGGATGTCAGCGTGCGTGGATGTCAGCGTGTGTGAATGTCAGCGTGCGTGCATGGATGTCAGCATGCGTGGATGTCAGCATGTGTGGATGTCAGCGTGCGTGGATATGTGCGTGGATATCAGCGTGCGTGCGTGGATGTGTGCATGCGTGGATGTCAGCGTGCATGCGTGGATGTCAGCGTGCGTGAATGTCAGCGTGCATGCATGGATGTCAGTGTGCGTGGATGTCAGCATGTGTGGATGTCAGCATGTGTGGATGTGCGTGGATGTCAGCGTGCGTGGATATGTGCGTGCGTGGATGTGCGTGCGACTGTGCATGTGTGCATGCATGGATGTCAGCGTGCGTGGATATCAGTGTGCGTGCGTGGATGTCAGCATGCGTGAATGTCAGCGTGCATGCGTGGATGTGTGCATGCGTGGATGTCAGCGTGCGTGCATGTCAGCGTGTGTGCGTGGATGTCAGCATGTGTGGATGTCAGCATGTGTGGATGTGCGGTGGATGTCAGCGTGCGTGGATATGTGTGTGTGTGGATGTGCGTGCGACTGTGCATGTGTGCATGCATGGATGTCAGCGTGCGTGGATATCAGTGTGCGTGCGTGGATGTCAGCATGCGTGAATGTCAGCGTGCATGCGTGGATGTGTGCATGCGTGGATGTCAGCGTGCGTGCATGTCAGCGTGTGTGCGTGGATGTCAGCGTGCATGATGTCAGCGTGCGTGCGTGGATGTCAGCGTGCGTGAATGTCAGCGTGCATGTGTGCGTACGTGGATATCAGCGTGCGTGCGTGGATGTCAGCGTGGGTGAACGTCAGCGTGCGTGCGTGGATGTGTGTGTGCGTGAATGTCAGCGTGCGTGGATGTCAGCATGCGTGGATGTCAGCATGCGTGGATGTGTGTGCGTAGATGTGCGTGCATGTGTGCGTGGATGTCAGCGTGCGTGAATGTCAGCGTGCGTGCGTGGATGTCAGCGTGCGTGCGTGGATGTGTGCGTGGATGTCAGCTTGCGTGCGTGGATGTGTGCATGCGTGTATGTCAGCGTGCGTGAATGTCAGCGTGCGTGGATGTGCATGCGTGGATGTGCGTGCGTGGATGTCAGCGTGCGTGCGTGGATGTGTGTGTGCGTGGATGTGCATGCGTGGATGTGGATGTGCGTGTGTGGTTGTGTGCGTGCGTGGATAATGGGTGCATAGGTGGATGGATGGGTGCAACAAGGGATCAAGTGTCCTCTTGTTGTAGTCTCTGGGATCATAGTCATGGTGCACGGTATGACAGATCATTGTCATACAGTGCACCATAACTCTGACCCCAGAGGTTGTAGGAAGAGGACACTTGATCCCTTGCTGCAGTCTCTGGATTGAGCAGAGGCGATCGAGCGTCAAGGGACCTTCGTTGTGGACTACGTCGGAGGCGATCGAGCGTCGTGGGACCTTCGTTGTGGACTACGTCGAATCTTTATAATAAAGATGGAGTCCGAATTTTGTTTGTGTTTTTTTTTTCATATAAAAAGATTTTTCTCTGTGTGTATTTTCTGACTATTTACCAGAGATTCCTAATGGCGGGTCTAACATTGGCCCTATATTATGAATCTCGGGCTTAGTGCCAGCTGCCAATAAAAAGCTGGCATTAACCCCTTTATTACCCAGTTTGCCACTGGCACCAGGGCAACTGGAAGAGTCTTGGTACAGCGCCAGAAAATGGCGCTTCAATGAATGCGCCATTTTCTGGGGCGGCTGCGGGCTGCAATTCGCAGCATGGGGGGCCCAGAATGCTTGGGCCTCTCCATGCTGCGGATTCCAGCCCCCAGCTGCCTAGTTGTACCTGTCTGGACCAAAAATATGGCGGAGCCCCACGTCATTTTTTTCTAGAATTAGTTCTAGAAGAAAAAATAGCTTTGCTGTATTTTTGGTTGCCAGCCAGGTAGAACGAGGCAGCTGGGGGTCGGAGGCAATCCGTAGCTGCCAAGTTGTACCTAGCTGGACCAAAAATATGGCGGAGCCCCACGCCATTTTTTTTCTAGAATTAGTCCTAGAAAAAAAAATAAAAATGGGCTTCGCAGTATTTTTGGTTGCCAGCCAGGTACAATGAGGCAGCTGTGGGTTGCTGGCAGTCCGTAGCTGCCAAGTTGTACCTGGCTGGACCAAAAACATGGTGTCCGCTAACAATTTGACTAAAAAATCAGCTCAAATTGTTAGCGGACACCATGTCGCATTTGGAGAGCCCCTGTGTGCCTACACATTAGAGCTCCCCCACAAGTGACCCCATTTTGGAAACTAGACCCCCAGGGAACTTATCTAGATGGGTGGTGAGCATTTTAAACCCCAGGTGCTTCAGAAATTCATCCGTAAAAGTGAAAACTTACTTTTTTTTTCATAAAAATTTTCTTTTTTCATTTTTACAGTTTCATTTGTGAAGCACTGGGGCGTTCAAAATGCTCACCACCCATCTAGATAAGTTCCCTGGGGGGGTCTAGTTTCCAAAATGGGGTCACTTGTGGGGGAGCTCCAATGTTTAGGCACACAGGGGCTCTCCAAATGCAACATGGTGTCCGCTAACAATTTGACTAAAAATCAGCTCAAATTGTTAGCGGACACCATGTCGCATTTGGAGAGCCCCTGTGTGCCTACACATTGGAGCTCCCCCACAAATGACCCCATCTTTCATTTTTACATGGGGAACAGGATAAAATGGATCCTTAAAACTTGTTGGGCAATTTCTCCAGAGTACACCGATACCTCATATGTGGTCATAAACCACTGTTTGGGCACACAGCAGGGCTCAGAAGTGAAGGAGCGCCATTTGACTTTTTGAATGGAAAATTAGCTCCAAAAGTCAAATTGCGCTCCTTCCCTTCTGAGCCCTGCTGTTCCCCTAAACAGTGGTTTGTGACCACATATGAGGTATCGGGTACTCAGGAGAAATTGCCCAACAAGTTTTAGGATCCATTTTATCCTGTTGCCCATGTGAAAATGAAAGAATTGAGGCTAAAAGAACATTTTTGTTGGAAAAATTAAAATGACCATTTTTTCCTTCCACTTTGCTTTAGTTCCCGTGAAGCACCTGAAGGGTTAATAATCTTCTTGAGGGGGCGTGCCCAGGATGCAGAGCTGAGCGGTCGCATTGCATGTGAGCTCCCGCCAGCACCCAGCGATTTCCAGTAATGAGCGGCTCATACTACCCGGTACCAGCCTCTCCGCGATGGGCCCTAAAAAACCTAAGACTGCACAGCAGCCTCCGGTCCCGCCACCTGACCAGAGGACAGTGCTAGAAGCCTTCAAAGCGCGGGAGACCGGCGCGACCCGGAAGCCGGCGCCATTTTCCCCACAGCACATGGAGGAGGGGGAGGCCTTCACAGCCACGCAGGGAGAAGCCGGGATGGCCGCGGAGGTAGGACAGGGCATGTTGAGCTGGACACAGCTGCCCTAGGTGACCCCAGATCAGCCACAAGCCCGAGATCAATGTCCACAGACCTCTCGGGCCCCCCCTCCCCACTATATTATGGTCGATATGAGGCCCTTATGGTAGATGACCCCGGGCACATGACTACACCTCTACCCCAGAGGGAAGATGCCCTGCGACGGGGTAGAACCAAAGGGGAACCCTTACAGACCCTGCGGGATCCCCCTGCTCCCGTAACCACCCGGAGGGCTTCCCAAAACCTCCATTCTCACAACTACCCTGCGGGCCATGGCTGTGATGAGCCCTCCAAACATGGTGAGGCTCCAGTGGACTTTGCTCAAATAGCCCCAGGCAACTGGAAGGCACTCCTCGCCCTCATACCCTCCAAAGAGGATTTTTTTTTTTTAAACCAGTTGTTTTTATTTATTTCAACAACAAACAAAATCAAACAAATCCAAGAATCTTTTAGCAGTTAACAATCAAGATATTGCATAGAATATATAAACGCATAATCCCTTATACCACCCGGGTCCAAAGAGGATTTTAAGTCCCTGATTAACGAGGTGAAAGAGACATGTAGGGTGAAAATTGCCACTGTCAGAAAAGACATACATCAGCTTTCTGGCAGGATGGACTCTCTGGAGGAGGACCATGATGTCACCAGAACCCACCTGGGTGACTTGCATGACTTGGTCCTCTCTCAACAACAAGCTATAGACGCCTTCCAGAATCACCTAGAGGGCCTGGACAATAGAGGAAGGCGGTGCAATATCAGAGTCCGAGGGGTCCCGGAGTCGGAGGATCAGGAATCTCCAAAAGCTATCCTCCAGTCTATATTCAACAATATTCTGGGTGATCCCTCATCCCCGCCGATAAAGATGGACAGAGCTCCAGAGCCCTTAAACCCAAGGGACTACCGGCCAACCTAGAGACATTATATGTTGTCTACACGACTTCGAATTAAAGGAGAAAATTATGGCTGTAGCAAGAAATCTTGGACCCACGCATTTCGCCGGAGGAGAGGTTCATCTGTTCCCTGATTTATCCCTGATCACCCTGCAGAAAAGGAGACATCTTAAGCCTCTTACCAAAGTTCTCATGGAGCAACAAATTGCATACAGGTGGGGGTATCCTTTTGCCCTCATTGCTCGCCGGAACGGTCACACGGCCATCCTTCGCACCCCTGCAGATTCGTTGGCCTTCTGCAGGGAACTTGATATCCCGCCTATGGAACTGCCCCACTGGAACATCATGCTGCCGGGTCTGCCTCAGGCCCCGGTGTGGTCTAGGGGTTCCCCCCGGAAGGTTTCTAGGAAAAGAGGAGGGGGTCGTGGGCTTCCCTCCTCCCGTCGCCCTCGTGATTGCACTTGTGACACCTGAAATGTTTTTCCTTTCGATTTTTCATTTATGCTCATGTTGGCCCCTTATGGTACCAAATTTATGCCTAACTAATACTCTGCTCATATTTATATGTTTCCATTTTCCTTGATATTTTACCTAAATGCTGGAAATTTTTTCACTAAAAGGGTCTGGGGTTGCCTACCCCTCTCCCGGATCTTTTCTTCTAATGCTGGCGGGATCCCTCACGTTTTCTTTTGAGGCGTCTACTCTTCGACGGGGGTCATAGTTTTTTCTCCCCCCCCTCGGACTGAGGCGATGTGTCCGCCGGCTCTAGCCGACCGGAGCAGATCCCCCTCTGTTCTCTCTGGACACCGAATTGGGTTGGAAATTTTTCCCCCATACCCATTGGGTGTGGTGGTCAACCCTCCATCGAGGTCCAGCCGGACAATTGTCCGGGAAAATTATGTCCACAAGGACTAGTTCAATTTACTTTTCCCTTCTGCTGTTTGTATGTATTTGCTGTTTTGATGTGTCTGATCTTTCCTCCTCTCCTCCCCCCCTCCACTCCCCCTTCCAGGTCCAGGGATGCCTTCACCAACGTCATACTATGCTGTGGATTTCCACCTATGGTACGGTTAGTAACACTTAATGTTCGGGGTCTTAATTCACCCCGCAAATGCAAACTTACTCTGCAAGAGTTAAAAACCTTGAGGGCAGACATTGTTTTCCTCCAGGAAACGCATTTTGATGCTGGGGGTTCATTTGCCTTTGCCAAGGGTGCCTACCCGTCCAGTTACTCTGCATTCTCTAATAATAAGAAGGGGGGGGGTTGCCATCCTAATCTCAGCCAACTGTCCGGTCCAGGTTCAGCAAACACATAGTGACCCAGGGGGCAGATATGTGATTCTGGAGGCTCAAATGGGACCACAGAAATTGATTTTGGCAAACATTTATGCCCCAAATTCGGGCCAGGTTCCCTTTTTCAGGAGGATCCTCTCCCTTCTCCGTGGTCTCCCTCCAGCTCCCATTCTATTGGGAGGGGACTTCAATGCCCCCTTCTCATGTACACAGGACCGCCACTCGGTCAGGGGAATCCCCCCTTCGGAAGGCCTACAGAGGCTATCCCTAGCATTTAGGAAGCTGGTCAGAGAGGAGATCCTATTTGACACATGGAGAGTGGATCATCCTGGAGAGAGATCCTTTTCCTACTACTCTGTCCCCCATCAGACGCACACAAGAATTGATTACTTTTTTGTAAGTAGTGCCTTGCTTCGTCTGATGGCGGGTTCTGAGCTGGGGTCCATAACTTGGTCAGATCACTCGCCTGTGATCCTTGATCTTAGGGATTCCCAGGCCCGAGCACTGGCGCTTGAATGAATTTCTGATAAAAGATTCTCAGGTCAAAGCCTCGTTACAGGCACACTTGGAAGAATATTTTCAGTTTAATCTGACTTCGGTCTCATCAACATCTGTGCTTTGGGAAGCCCATAAAGCGGTGATGAGGGGGCACTGTATTAGAGAAGGTACCAAAGTTAAAAGAGATGACATGGCCCGGCGCCGTACGCTGACCTCTCAGCTGGCGTCCCTAGAAGCCAAACTTACGGCCAATCCGTCTCTCCCTACATTACGCGAAGTATTAGGCCTGCGCGAAAAGTTAAAGGACATTGCGATTAAAAAAGTGGAAAAACTGCTTCTATACTCTAAACAAAGATATTATGAAAGAGGGAACAAAGCCCACTCCCTATTAGCACGACGATTAAAAGAGCGCACTTCTAGAGCCTGTCCACAGGCCCTGAGAGACACAGATGGCACGATTCATTATAGTCCCTCAAGCATTTCTAATGTTTTCCTCTCTTATTACACACGTCTCTATAATCTGAGTGATCATGGGGGGGGGGGGCCTCTCTCAGGGGAGCGGAGACGTGGAGGTTTATGTAGCCAACCTTAACCTTCCTAGGTTCCCAGCGGAGGCTCTAGCGTCCCTGGATCAATCGGTCACATGCGAAGAGGTGGAGGAGATTCTACAAGACCTCCCACAGGGAAAAGCCCCGGGCCCAGATGGTCTTACATATTTATACTACAAAACTTTTTCCAAAATTCTCCTCCCCCACATGACCTCCCTATTTAACTCCTTTATGGATGGTGCGGAAATCCCCTCTTCTATGTCACACTCCCACCTTGTACTTCTCCCTAAACCGCCCAGGGACCCTATGGATTGCGCTAATTATAGGCCCATTGCACTGTTGAACTCGGACATGAAAATATATGCAAAAATTTTAGCAAACAGGTTGGGTCCTTGGCTCCCTCAAGTTGTCCACAAAGATCAGGTTGGGTTTATACCCTGCCGACAAGGAGGTGATAACACAAGACGTGTAATAGACTTGATAGATGTGGCCAACAGACGGAGTCAACAGATGCTGGCCTTAAGCCTGGACGCCGAAAAGGCTTTTGACCGCTTGGATTGGTCCTTCATGTTCGCATGCCTCCAGTCCTTTGGCCTCCCGGGGAGATTCCTCACTGCAATCAGAGCCCTTTACAGAACCCCCTCTGCATCTATTAAACTCCCTTTTATTACGTCCCCCTCCTTCCCTATATCTAACGGGACAAGGCAGGGTTGCCCGCTTTCTCCCCTCTTCTTCGCCTTGTGTATTGAACCGCTGGCGGCGGATGTCCGTAACAACTCAAACTTCTCAGGAGTGACCCTCAGCACGAAGGAATTCAAAATATCCCTTTTTGCTGACGATGTCCTTCTCACCCTGACGAACCTCCACGTCTCCCTCCCTAACCTGATGTCCTCCCTAAAAACGTACGGCTCTCTTTCAGGCTATAAGGTCAATAGGAGTAAGACAGAGGCTCTACCCATCAATATTCCACCTGACGTATTGGACTATCTGAACCTGAATTTCAAATTCAGGTGGAAGACAGACACTATAAAGTACCTAGGGGTCAATATTTCGGCCTCCTTTGGTACTTTATATAAGCATAATTTTCCCCCGCTCTTTAAGGAGCTGAGGGCCCTCCTCTTTAAATGGGCACCTCTGTCTCTGTCTTGGTTGGGTAGGATTGCCGCGATAAAAATGACCCCTAAGCTTCTGTACTACTTCGAGACCTTACCTGTGACGGTCCCTCTGGGGGATCTTAGATCCCTCCAGACGACCATCATGAGATTTGTGTGGAATAACAAGAGACATAGAATAGCAAAGGACGTTATGACAACCCACAGATCCCGGGGTGGCCTTTCGGTTCCGGACATAGTGCGGTACTATTGGGCCACACACCTCAGAAGAATCCCGTCCTGGTCGGCTCTTTGGGCATATAATAAATGGACGGAAATTGAAAAATTGTGGATGGCACCGGTCCATCCCAACTCTTTATTATGGCCACCCGCACAAGTGGTTCCACACATCCCAATGCTGGGTCCAATGCAGGTGACCTGGGAGGTTTGGAAGCATTGCCAAAAGAGATTTACCCTAGCCTCCCCATCGTCACCAATGGTCTCATTTATCTACCACCCCCTGTTACCGGGAGGGATGGAATCGGCAATGGTTCACCCGTGGCTATCCGCCGGCCTTTTTAGGTTCGCAGACGTAGTAGACAAAAGGACTATGGGAATCCGATCCTTTGAAGACTTGAAACGTATCCCACCTCTCACTAATAGAGCTTTCTATCAATACCTCCAAATTCGGAACTTTGCCTCCTCCCTTTATGGCTCCTCGGGGGTTTCAGTCCCGACAGATTTCGAAAGAATATGCAGGAGGGTAACAAGCAATAAGGGTCTGATATCAGAAATCTACCAACTTTTAGCAGTCCTGGGCAGCGGAGACCGAGGGAGTTTCTCCTACATGACAAAATGGGAAACCCTCTTGGGCAGACAGATTCCCCCCCAGACCTGGCAATACATCTGGGACAGAGCATCCAAAACCTCCATATGCACGCTTTGTAAGGAGAATCAATATAAGCTCATGATGTTTTGGTATCACACCCCAGAATTCCTTCATAAACTAAACCCCCTCCTACCGGACACTTGCTGGAGGTGTAGTAGAGATGTGGGCGACCTGCTCCATATCTTTTGGTCATGTCCACGACTAAGGGAATTCTGGAGATCTGTTAGAAATCTTATCACGCGGATTCTGTATGTTGACATAGAACCGGACCCAATGATATACCTTCTTAATGCTCACACTGGACGGGTGGGCAAGCTGGCCTCTAAGCTTCTTCTGCATATTCTAACTGCAGCTAGATGCCTGATTGCCCTCTTTTGGAGGAGATTGGAGCCACCCTCCCTCAGGGATTTGTTCACTAGATTGTCGGACATCAGAAGGATGGAATACCTGACAGCCTTGATGGCGGCCAGAGTAGATCAATTCAATCAGGTCTGGGCCCCATGGGACTATTTTGCTGCCCAGGAGGGTATTTAGGGATGAGGCAGTTTCCCTGGCCCTGGGAGGCACTACTCCCTTAACCTTTCCCTCCCCACTTATTCTCCCCCATTCCAGTCCCCCCCTCTTCACCCCCCCTCCCTATCCCCCCACCTACTGTTCTATTCTTTGTTGTATCTCTCTTAGTTTTTAAGGTTGTTATTACCCCACCTGTTCCCTATCTGTTATTATTGGATGTTTTAGGGAGATGATTATAATCGGTGACCCTCCGCATCTGGAGGTTCCTTTTCTGGGAAATATTCCAGAATATATTGAAGTACTACTGGGAAGTGGTAGATTGCCACCACCAAGGACTTAAGACACATTTGGCGATATGGACGCTAATCTCCTTAAAAAAAAAAAATGCCACTACCTAATTTTCTTGAATTTATCCCCCTTTATTGTTGTATTATCGCAACTTATTTGACAGTATGCTGTTTTTTCTAGTATTATATAAAACTTAATAAAAATTTATAGTTGAAAAAAAAAATAATCTTCTTGAATGTAGTTGTGAGTAGCTTGAGGGGTGCAGTTTTCGGAATGGTGTCACTTTTGGGTGTTTTCTGTCATGTAAACCCCTCAAAAAGACTTCAAATGTGATGTGGTCACTAAAAAAAAATGGTTTTGTAAATTTTGCTGGAAAAATGAAAAATTGCTGATGACCTTTGAACCCTTATAACTTCCGAACAAAAATTTTTTTTTTTTCCAAAATTGTGCTGATGTAAAGCAGACATGTGGGAAATGTTATTTATTAACTATTTTGTGTCACATACCTCTCTGGTTTAGCAGAATAAAAATTCATAATTTGGAAAATTGCAAAATTTTCAAAGTTTTTGCCAAATTTTTGAATTTTTTAAAATAATCACAAAAATTATCAACCTAAATTTAATACTAACATGAAGCCCAATATGTCATGAAAAAACAATCTCAGGATCGCTCGGATCCAATGAAGCGTTCCAGAGATATTACCTCATAAAGGGACACTGGTCAGAATTGACAAAAATGGCCTGGTCATTAGGGTCAAAATAGGCCCGGGGGTGAAGGGGTTAAAAAGGTACCACCGACAGACATTGCAAAGTTACCTCAAAATCTGTGGCTACGTCCCAGCTAAACTAGACTGTACTGTGTACTTCAACATCTGCAGATACCAGTAAACATACGTTTGAGTTGAAGTGGTGTCTGTGCTCCTTTCCTCTGCCGCCCCGAGGGCTCCCACAGCATTAGATCGGTGAGAACTATTACTCCCCTCATCTACCCCACTGCCCTGAGGTAAAGCTCCAACTGTGGGGATCTGTACTACTCTGAGCCGCACATCGATCACCTCAGTGGCCGGCCGCAGTGCTGGTATCCACATTACCAGATACCACAGGTGGCGTCACGTTACCATTCCCCGCATCCATCATCCATCATCATCATCCCCCTCACCATCCCCGCCATTGAAGGTCCAAGGCACGGAACCGGGAACCAAGCAGCCGTGATCCCCCATCGAAGTAACCATCAGCCCCAATATCCAAGTACCCCCTACCCTGTCGACCAACTCAGTTGGATCGACTCTTCTAATAAGGCCAGGTGCACCAATGTGACTCTAGATCCCAGGTTTCACAGGGAAGAGCTGCATGACGTATTCCGCTGTTTAAATACATCATTGGTGGAATATAGCCACTATTCAGATACACATTGCTCATTAGCAAGAATAGATCTGGTTGTGGCCGATGTTCATACATTATTGACATTTGGCTCTATTTTTATCCAGCTGCAGCCACTGACAGGTCAGGACCGCGGTCCTAACTTATCAGCAGCGGTAACTGCGTGCACTGCACACCAGACCGGAGGGCATAATAGCCCCCCAGTCCTGTGTGTTGATCCGGTCCGCAGCTGTCTGGGTCCTCCCGGACAGAACCGGACCGGATCATGCCGCAGTGTAAAGCGGCCCTTACCCACCCAGATTATAGAGCCTTGATAAGAAGTCTTTGGATTTTTATTTTCAAGAAAAATGTTCCCCAGACATGCCTATCTCTACAACTTGGATGGAACATAAAGCTGTAATACGAGGACAGCTGATACAGCTGAATAGCAGACTGAGAAAAACTAGACTGAAAGATACTAAACGTTTTACGAAAAAAATAAAATTACTGGAAGATGTACAAAAGGACTCTCCGTCAATGAAGGTCCAAAGGGAAATTTTGAATTTACGAGTTGAGATGAAATTATTATTGGTTTCAGAATTTGACAAAATAGTTGGGATTTCGAAGGCTAACTTTGACAAACCCTCCAAATTGTTTGTAAACAAAAACAGGGTTTTGAAATCTAAAACAAGGATTGTTCAGGTGAAGAATCATAGAAACTGCGGTCTCTAAAGGTACCTTTACACGCTGCCACAGTGCCTAACAACAGGTATCCACCGCACGTGCACACGCACGTTTTTGACGGTGGATACCGATCGCTGATGCCGCATATACACGCCGCCACTGCGTGCTCCACTGAAGGTATCTTTGTTCCCCGGAAGTGCCGACAGATCCTGCGGATAACTTCCTGTTGAATACCTTCGCTGCATCACACGCCGCTACGACAAAGGAATATGGGCGTACATCTTTCGCGCCGCAAGTACATAGGCGTGACAGAGTTGTGTATTTCGTGACGCTAATACACTGATTGAACAGCGCAATAGCGTCATGATTGGCCAGTCTGCGCAGGAAGACTGGCTAATACATGACGCCATTGCAATTATGTAGTGTGAATGGACAGCTCTTTAAATATGGCGCCCTGTGAAGGGACAACCAATGGTAACACAGTAGCCCCACCAATAATCACTGATGGGGCGTGGTATCCATGACGCTGTGGCACGCCCCTGTGAAATCACTAGGCGAAGCAACATCCATGCCTGTGCCCCGTTTAGACGCCACTACCATGGCAATTGTGCCTTTGTGTTGCCTTCAGTTTTTGAGCACGGCTCAGAAACAGGTATCTGAGTCAACTGCAGGACACCGGGAGGAATTGCCCTATTTACACGCCACCATTTCGTAGCAATTTCATGGCAACTGGCACAAATATCCCCAATGCCAGGCAGTTGCTACCTTGCAGTGGTGGCGTGTAAAGGTACCTTTAGGGTACCGTCACACCTGGTGATGTCGGCGGCTATATTTTAGGGCGCTGGGGCGTGGCCTATCGCCGCCAACATCGCCAATACGTCGCCTAATGTGAATGTGCGAGGGCGACGCATTTGAGTGGTCGCCTGGTTTCAGAGCAGCGCTCTGAAACCAGGCGACCACTCTGGAGCGATGTGTACACATCGCCCCATGTAAGTGGGAGACGGCGATTTGCCAGGCGATGGGAGCCATAGGCTCCAATGTTAAGGCATCGCCGCTGGGGTTTCTAGACACCCCAGCAGCGATGCAGCCTGTCAGATCGCCGGGGCATCGCTGGAAGTGTCGCCGCATGTAAACATGCGACGGCGACACTGGCGGGGCGCCAAGAATGTGCACGCTCCCACCCGCCGCCGCCGACATCCCTAAGAATCCGAAGGAGATTTCTGACATCTTCACGGACTATTATATGAACCTTTATAATTTCATAATCCAATAGAAGTCCGTCCATCGCCTGATGATATTACATCTTTTTTGGATTCGATCAAGCTACCTTCATTATCTGTAGAAGAATTGGATTTTTTGAGCTTTCCCTTTACAGAGGCTGAAATTGGGATTACAATAGAAAAATTGGAGAAATTTAAATCCCCTGGCCCGGATGGCCTACCTAATGAATACTACCAAGCCTTTACTGACTCATTATCACCTCAATACAATATTATATATATATTATATATGTATATACATATTATATATATATATATATACACACACACTTCTCCCCATAAATGTATCCACTACAGCATTTTATAATATCTAAATATCTATTATATAATCACGAATGGGTTTTTTGCCCCTTTTGAGACCGCTCACGCTGCGAGTCAGCGTTGTCAAGTGGATACGAACGAAGCATTGGCCGCGCAGCGGCCATTGCGAGTCAGAGACTCGCTCTGCTAGAATCCCGATGCATTGTGCATCGGCACCCAGCTAGTATATATATATATATATACATATATACTGCACCACCCCATACAGCACTACTAAATTTATTCACCAACCCAACTACTGTACCCCCAAACTACCGCTCCCCAAATACTTACATTATCAGCTTTTTTGAATGGCCTCCACGCCCAAAGTGGCACTAGGGATTGGACTGTGCCCAAGAATCCGCAGAGATTTTACTGAAATAAAAAAAAGTGAAAAAAAAAATTACCTCAAAGCCACATATCTATAGTGTATAAGTGTGTATATATATATATATATATATATATATATATATATATAATATATATATATATAAGTATAATATATAATAAATAATATAACACAGGCTAGGGTCACATCTGCGGTTGGGATTGCAGATCCTGATCCGGTTTTGAGCATTAAAAATGCTCAAAACTGGATCCGGATCCGCAGCCGTAAGCTGCAATACAAAAACCGGATTGCACTATTTGCAATCCGGTTACCGGATCCGGTTTTGAACCCTGAGGTAAAAATCATGCAGGCTGCGTCCATTGCAGCGGTTGCAAAACCGGATCCGATTTTTTTATAATGGGAGTCTATGGGACCGGATCTGGTACCACAAGGTACATTTATGTACGTAAATGTACCTTGTGGTACTGAATCCGGTTCCGGATCCGGTTTTGAAAATTGCAAAAATCCTCTTTCCAAAACCGGATGCATTAATGCATCCAGATCCGGAATGAGGATTGCATTTTCACAAGTTTTAAGAAGTATGAAGGCATAGTCCAAAACCGCATCTGGTAATGGATGCGGTTTCCGGATTGTGCCTTCTAAGTGTGACCCTAGCCACACTCTTCAACCCATAAATACATACACTAAAGCATTTTAATATATATATACACTGCACCACCCTCATACGCTGACCTCCCACCTGTCCCATGCTCCGCACTCTCCCCTCACACAGCTCAGCACGCTGACCTCTCACCGATCCCATGCTCCACACTCTCCCCTCACACGGTCTCTACACACTCCATGTCATATAATGCACCCCATAGTCCTCCATATATTATAATGCACCCCAGTCCTCCGTATAGTTTCATCCCCCATATATACACAGCACTCAACGTGTATATGTATCTATACAGCTCCCCCTCACATGTGCCACACAGCTGGGTCCAAGCATTGTATACACATCTACAAGATGGAGTCTGAAGAGAGTGTCTCAGGCTCTGCATGCAACCCTGCCCCCAGTTCCACATGCACCCCTGCCCGGCTCCGCACATGTGGCACCCTGGATAACTGGTCGTCGCAGTGATGCTGCACCTACTCCATAGGGGTGGTATCACCGCTCTCAGGTGAGAGCGGTCACAAACCCGAGACACTTAACTTGCACCCAACACCATCCCAACTGCAGGCCAGGGGATGCCGGGTGGAAGAGACCAATGATGGACAGACCCCATCTGCTGGCTGGAGGAGGTACTAGGTAGAGGGTGTGGGACAAAAGTGAGTTAGTAAGAGAGAGAGGAGTCCGGTGAGAATGGAGGAGGAGGAAGGATGTGCATAGAGGGGCCACAGGAGTAGAGGATAAACCCATGGGCCCCGAATCTGGACCTGACCTGAGTCGGGCGGAGGGACTGGTTGCAATAGGAGAACGGCCTTGATATGGTGGGAACGCTTCAAGGTTCCACCAGGTAACTGGAGGTCCCTACATCTGTATGAGCAGTGGCTACCATCCGTGGATAATCTGCAGGACAGTGGATAGAGCTAGGGTCAGGGGACATATTGCCCGTCGCCCAACAAGGCCCACAGCCATCAGCCTGGGACCCTGTACACGAAGGCGCAGGGCAGAAGAGGAGAGTAATCCAGCGCAGGGAAAGAGCAACCTGGGGAGGCTAATGAAAGGTGTCTCGGTGGAGCAAACGTGATTGCCTGGGAGCTGACCTGGCCGCGCCCTTGAGAAGCACAGTACCCAGCTGGGTTGCCCTTGCCTGGTCAGCAAGTAAAGAGGTTAAAGAACTGCATGAACTGTGTTTGTCTGCTCCTTCAGCGCCTTGTTACCTTCCACACCACTACAGCCCCATCCCCGCTATTGACTCTAACATCAGCCCTGGTGCCCCGCTCCACCTGTGGGGAGCGAGATCATCCCGGCTAACGCACCATCTGCCCCAGAAACCCAAACCAGCAGCGTCGGCCATCCCTGGCCAAATACCACAGGTGGCGTCATGAAATAGACTTCAAAGTCCCCTGTAAATACCCCCTTCACGGCACAGCCAGGGCCACGGAGCTGGGCCACAGCCATCGTGACCTCCCCAAGAAAGTCGACTGGCCCGGCTACCAAATACCCCCTGGCCCTTGCACACAGAACCCTGCCACTGGCTCTGCACGCACCCCTATCCCAGTCTCTGCACAGTCCATATCATATAATGCCCCCCAGTCCTCCATATAGTATCATGCAACCCCCATACACACTGCACCCCCCATATATACACAGCACTCATCGTGTATATGAATATATACAGCTCCTCCTCACATGTGCTACGCTGCTTGGTCCAAGTAGAACACACCTTCCAAGATGGTGTCTGCAGAGAGTGTGGGAGGTGCTCACAGTAGGAATCAGTGCATGCTCAGTACTGAGAAATGGTTCAGAGAAACGGTACGCTTTTGTAGTGGATCCGTCTCAATATACCCCCATGCTATCTGACGCGGACTGCGACGGTCCATTTGTGTCTGCTTTTTTTTAAGGCAGCCCAAAATCGGAGAAGTCTCAAATTCTGGGTACATGAAAATAGCGGACACAAATGGATCCCGGACAAAAATGACACAATCGGATGGCCACTTTGGACCAATCCGTGCCCATAAGGATACATGGGAGGCCAAAACGGATCCCTGGCTTTCCGTTTCAAAACAGATAGACATGAATCCCCAAAAACATAATGTTAAGGGGGCCTCAAGTGTAAAAAACTGATCATTTTCCAAGTGCCCTGTGTGAATGGCAAACAATGAAAACCCATTGACTTGGCTGGGATATCATTTGAGTGATTCGCACTGCTAAAAACGGAACACAAAAACAGATGAAAAAACGCACAATGTGAACATAACTCTAAGGCCTAGTTCACACAGAGTTTTGCTGCGGATTTGCCTTGGTTTTTTTCCTAAGGCTAGGGTCACACTGAGCAGATACTTATGTTTCCCGGATCCTGTAACTGCACAGCCCAGTCTACAGGAATGCACAGCTGTAATGTCGGGTTCTTTCTGTGAACGCTGCTCCATAGTAACCCGATGTTTACCAAGGATGCAGCTACACAGGAAGCCTAGGAACTGCGCTTTTGCCGGGCGCACAAGAAAACATTGCAGACAACGTTGTCCTGTGCGTTCTGCAAAAGCGCACTGCCTGGGGCCTTCATCCATGGTAAACATCGGGTTACTATGGAGCAGCGTTCACAGGAAGCACCCAACATTACCGCGTGTGCATTCCTACAGACTGGCTGCACAGTTACAGATCTGGGGAACGTAAGTATCCTGCTCAGTGTGGTCCTAGCCTAAAGTCCCTTTCACACTTGCATTTTTTTCGAATCAGGAAGATCAGTTATTTCAGTTAAAAACCTGATTCATAGGCCCCTTTCACATCTAATGCAGGGCTGCGTTTTGCTTCATTTGCGTTTCTATGCTTTTTACTGCTAAAGACGCATCATAACACATGTGTTTTGGACCCTATTGATTTGAATGGAAATGCGTTTTTGCGTTTTTGGAAATGCACATGCGTTTTTGCATGCCTTTTTACATGCGTTTCCATTCAAATCAATAGGGGCAAAAACGCATGTGTTTTGATGCGTTTTTAGCAATAAAAATGCATAGAAACGCAAATGAAGCAAAACGCAGCCGTGCATTAGATGTGAAAGGGCCTATGAATCAGGTTTTTAACTGAAATAACTAAACTATAAAAGTAAATCAGGATGGGGGACATCACTACAAAAGGGATCAGGATGGGGAACATCAGTAGAAAAGGGGATAGGATGGGGGACATCAGTACAAAAGGGATCAGGATGGGGACATCACTAGAAAAAGGGATCAGGATGGGGAACATCACTAGAAAAGGGGATCAGGATGGGGACATCAGTACAAAAGGGATCAGGATGGGGAACATCAGTAGAAAAGGGAATCAGGATGAGGGACATCAGTAGAAAAGGACATTACTACAGGATGGGGACATTACTACAAGAAGGGGATCAGGATGGGGACATCAGTAGAATAGGGGATCAGGATGAGGGACATCATAGAAAAGGAAAATCAGGATGGGGACATATCAAGAAGGATAGACGGGGAAAATCAGTAGAATGGGGATCAGGATGGGGACATCAGTAGAAAGGACATTACTACAGGATGAGGGACATTACTACAAGAAGGGATCAGGATGGGGGACATCAGTAGAATAGGGGATCAGGATGAGGGACATCAGTAGAAAAGGACATTACTACAGGATGGGGACATCATACAAGGGGTAGGGGTCAGGAAGGGACATCAGTAGAATAGGGGATCAGGATGAGGGACATCATAGAAAAGGACATTACTACAGGATGGGACTTACAAAGGGAGGGTTTGGACGATGTGACTACATGTGAAAAGGATTCTACAGGATGGGGCTTTTACAAATTCTTCATGAGGCCGGATTTGTAGAACCCATGGTGTGGACCTAACGCCAGCAGTGTAAAACCAGGCCTTGCACATCTACTGGGTTGTGGTGCTTTAGCGTTTACTGCTAAGAATGCATGCGTTTTGGCCATAGGGTTAATGGAAAATCAAAAACCATGTCACGCAATCAGAAGCCGTTGCAGAAATGAATGCGTTGCATGTTCCAAAACCTAGGCAAAAGCATCATCTTACAGTAAAAACGCAAGAAGCAATGGCAAACAACCAATTAGATGTGAAGGGATGTGTGTGGAGAGGGCACATGTTATGCAATGCAGAAATGTGATTTAGCTTAAGATGGATAGATATAGATGTAATAAGTCCACAAGGTGGCTGTGCAGATAAAGCTGCCTAAATGAAGGATTGAAGTTATGTACAATGCACAACTCCGCTAGACCCTAGTAAAACACAAAATGGCGTCCTGTAATGAAGCGACCAGGTAAAGGACGAGCGTCATGATCGTACATACACGTTGTGGAATGGCATCTGTCTGGACCCTCCCCCTTATTGAATCTGTGGGATCTACTGTATCATTTGTCCCGTAGCTGGATTCTCATAGAACCTAATGACGGAGACTCGCCTCTGGTGACTCACGCTCTCACTCTTTCCCAGAGCAGACCTCGTGGGCTGTGCAGTTCTGTTTGAAGAAGTCGGAGACGGTTCTGTTTTTTCTGCTTGTCTCGGCGAGTCCATTACTCGGGTGAGTGAGGCTACATTCAATTAGCGGTGGTCACCGCAGTGTATGGCACTGCCGAGCGCAGACATATTGATGTGAACCCAGCTCTGATTGCTTTCACATCAAAATGTGCATAGGAATGTATGGGAAACCGGTCCATAGGAAGTCAGGAGGAGGAGGAGGACAGGACTGAGGAGAGAAGAGAAGGAGAGAGGGGAGCAGAGGAGAGAAGGGACGACTAAGGGGACTGAGGTGAGGGGAGCCTGCGGGGACAAGGAGAGAAGGGAGGGAGGAGAGAAGGAGAGGACTGAGGTGAGAAGGACTGAGAAGAGAAGGGAGGAGAGGAGTGAAGGAGAGGACTGAGGTGAGAAGGACTGAGGTGAGGAGGACTGATGAGGTGAGAGGAGGACTGAGGTGAGGAGAGAGGACTGAGGAGAGAAGAGAAGGATAGAGGAGAGGAGAGAAGGAAGGACTGAGGTGAGGGGAGGCCTGCGGGGACAAGGAGAGAAGAGAAGGAGAGGAGAGAAGAGAGGACTGAGGTGAGAAGGACTGAGGTAGAGGAAGACTAATGAGATGAGAGGAGGATGAGGTGAGAGGAGACTGATGAGTGAGAAGGACTGAGGTGAGAGGAGGACTGATGAGGACTGAGGAGGACTGAGAGTGAGGAGAATGATGTGAAGGAGGATGGGGAGGGATGAGGATGAGAGAAGGACTGAGGTGAGAGGAGGACTGATGAGGTGAGAAGGACTGAGGTGAGAGGAGACTGATGAGGTGAGAGGAGGACTGAGGTGAGGAAGAGAAGGCTTGATGAGGTGAGAAGGACTGAGGTGAGAGGAGGACTGATGAGGTGAGAAGGACTGAGGTAGAGAGAGAGAGGACTGAGGAAACTGATGAGTGAGAGGAGATGAGGAATGAGGTAAGAGGAAGGAAACTGATGAGGTGAGAAGGACTGAGGTGAGAGGAGGACTGATGAGGTGAGAGAGGACTGAGGTGAGAGGAAGACTGATGAGGTGAGAAGGACTGAGGTGAGAGGAGACTGATGAGGTGAGAAGGACTGAGGTGAGGAAGGACTGATGAGGTGAAGGACTGAGGTGAGAGGAGAGGACTGAGGTGAGAGAGGACTGAGGTGAGGAGAGGAGGACTGAGTGAGAGGAGGAGATGAGGAAGGAAGACTGATGAGGTGAGAAGGACTGAGGTGAGAGGAGGACTGATGAGGTGAGAGGAGGACTGAGGTGAGGAGAGGAGACTGAGAGGAGAAGGAAGGAAGAGGAGAGGAGAGAAGGAGAGGGAGCTGAGGTGAGAGGAGGACTGAGGGGGAGAGAGGTGAGGAGAGAAGAAGGAGAGAGGGGAGGAGAGAGACTGAGGGGACTGAGGGAGAGGAGAGATGAGATGAGGGAGAGGAGAGAAGGGAGGGAGGATGAGGTGAGAAGGACTGAGGTGAGGAGAGAAGAAGAAGGAGGAGGGGAGGAGAGGAGAAGAAGAGAAGGAGAGAGGGGAGGAGAGATGAGAAGGGAGAATGAGGGGACTGAGGTGAGGAGAGAAGGACTGAGGTGAGAGGATGACACATGTAGAATTATGGCAGGATTTATTATGTACAAAAAACAGACAAAAACTCTATAAAAACTATTAAAACCAGTGAGAGCACATGGGAAAAATTGACATGTGGTAGAAGTAAAGGGGATTGCTATAGAAGGATACAGTACAACAGAACAGACCTCAATCATCAAACATCCACTGTTCAAAGGACACAGGTCCCAATAATTCAGACCCTGAGCCCTTGTACAAATAAGGAGGTGTTACCAGATATAAAAGGTGCGTAACGTGATATAATCACACTAATATAGGCCCAAAGAGGATACCAAGTGTCAAATGATGCACCTGAACGTAGTTAAAAGTATACGTCAATGCCTGTGATAGTATACAATGGTGTAAACTCATTGTGTTTTACTGCCATGGGATGTAGATATGGTGCAGAACAGAACACTTAGGCTGGTGTCACACTGACGTTGGTGAGCGCAGCGTATGGTCCGCGACTGCACACGCATTTGCGAACGCAGACATACTCATGTGAACGCAGCATTCTTTATCTGCGTGTGTTCACTGACAAAACTCCATAGAAACTCATTCAAAGTTGGCCGGCCATAGGAAATCATTATAATGCAGTCGGGAGGAGAGAAGCTGTGTTTGGCCAGGGTCACATTTGCGATGTGACCCTAGCCTGCCGGATTCCGGTATTATCTTAGAACTTTTTCCAGCGCCGCATAGCGTTCCCGCTATGCGGTGCTGGAAAACGCTGCCCTTAGTTACCCGCTGTTTACCTGCACGACCTGTCACACAGGCAGCGGCTCGGAGTGCGCTTTACAGCGCCGCACAGGAAACGTTGCAGACACGGTTTCCTGTGCGGCGCTGTAAAGCGCACTCCGAGCCGCTGCCTGTGAGACAGGTCGTGCAGGTAAACAGCGGGTAACTAAGGGCAGCGTTTTCCAGCACCGCATAGCGGGAACGCTATGCGGCGCTGGAAAAAGTTCTAAGATTAAACCGGAATCCGGCAGGCTAGGGTCAAAACGCAGATGTGACCCTAGCCTTTGTCTGCGGTGTCATCCGGAAGCCAGCGCGGCTCCATTGACCTGCATGCATTCTTTGTGCACTTCAGGACACTTGTGTATGAAGCAGGTACCCTGAGCTGCACAAAAAATGCAGCACATTGAGTTCGGAGGCGCCGAGAATAAACGCATCCGAACGCAACGCAGACAAACGCAGGTACCATGTGTCCCCATGTTAAACATTGGGATGCAGTACGCATGTGTTTGGCTGCATTCACATATGCTGCGTCAACAAGGCAAATGTAAAAGTGACCATCATGTGCGCACAAAGCCTCAGGCCATGTTCACACAGGGCGGTTTTACTGCAGTTTTGCCTAGGTTTTGCTGGGAATGAAAAGCATGGCCTTGCGTAAAACCTACGCGATTCCGGAAAAGTCATGCACACGTTATTCCTGACCGCCATGTGACTGGTAGATATTTGCTGCATTTTTGGAAACGACTCATCATTTCTTTCAGTGTTTTGCAGCATTTCTTCACCCATACTAATCAATGAGGAGGTGCAAACACACAATCAGGGTTTGCTGCATTTTTGGTCCCATTAACATAAACAGGAGACAAAAACATCAATAAAACCAGCAGGTTATTTACTGCTAAGAAATGTTAAGCCTAGTTCACATCTAATTCAGATCTGTGTTTTGCGTCATTTGCGTTTCTAAGCTTTTTTTACCCCTAAAAACGCATTCAAAACGCATGCGTTTTTTGCAAACACAGCCAAAAAACATCGGCCAATGCGTTTAGGGCTGCTTTTGCAAAAACGCATGTGTTTTTGCCTTTGGAAAATGCACATGCATTTCCATTGAAATCAATGAGGGCAAAAACACATGGGTTTGGATGTGTTTTTTAGCGGTAAAAAACACATAGAAACACAAGTGAAGCAAAACGCAGACCAGGCTTAGGCTAGGGTCACATTTGCAGTAGCAAATGCAGACCCTGATCCGGTTTTGAACTGTAAAAATGCTCAAAACCAGATCAGGATCTGCAGCCCATAGGAGCCCATTATAAAACCGGATTGCTCTACATGCAATCCGGTTACTGCTTCCGGATTTGCAGCCTGTGGTAGAAATCCTGCAGGCTGCAGTTTTCGGAGCTGTTTGCAAACCGCAGCAGGCCTGCAATAATGGGCTCCTATGGGAAACTCATCCGGCTACAGCAAGGCACATGTGAATGGCTGCGGTAGCCGGCTACTTTGTTCATCCCTGCTGCTGCAGGGATGAACAAAGGGTTAATGTTAATAATAGATGTGGGCACCATGTCTCCAGGGAGTGCCCACCCTCCCTAGAGACACGGTGACCATATGGGGCAGCATATGAAGGGTTAATTAGGTGTATTACTATTGCCGGCTATTGTCGGCATTTACTATTTTATGAATTGAAGCCGGCGGCTCCTCGCTGTAGAGGAGATACGGTACGTAATGTGCGTACTGTATCCACCGCTATCCAGGGTCCTGAAAGCTGTAACATTAGGTCTATGGTGGTGCGCTGCCCATAGAACTAATGTTAAAGCTTTCAGGACCCTGGATAGTGGCGGATACAGTACGCATATTACGTACTGTATCTCCTCCACAGCGAGGAGCCGCCGGCTTCAATTCATAAAATAATAAATGCCGACAATAGCCGGTAATACAGTAATACACCTAATTAACCCTTCATATGCTGCCCCATATGGTCACCATGTCTCTAGGGAGGGTGGGCACTCCCTGGAGACATGGTGCCCACAACTATTATTAACAGTAACCCTTTGTTCATCCCTGCAGCAGCAGGGATGAACAAAGAATCCGTCAACCGGATTGCACATTATGAGCAATCCGGTTACTGGATCCGGGTTTAAAGACACATTTTAACACAAAATGTGTCTGACGGCTCATGCGATTACCGCATCGGGATCTGCATGCGGTAATCGCAATGAGCCTTCCAAATGTGACCCTAGCCTAAGATGTGAAAAGGGCCTTAATTTAATAGGAAAACATCAGGTTTTTCTGCAGGAAAAAACGCAGCACTAATGCCTGGTGTGAACGCACCCTAAGGCTACATTCCCACATAGCGTTTTTGATGCTTTTTTGAGGATCCGTCTTTGCAGTGAAACGGATCAATTTCTGAGCTTCTCAGCAAAGTCAATGAGTTTTCAAGATTTGTCATTTAGACACAACCTTTTACAGTGATGCGTTTTTTGGCTTAAAAACAGACCCTCCCAATGAATGACCTTGGCTAGGGTCACATTTGCGATGTGCCCCTAGCCTGCCGGATTTCGGTATTATCTTAGAACTTTTTCCAGCGCCGCATAGCGTTACCGCTATGCGGTGCTGGAAACCGCTGCCCTTAGTTACCCGCTGTTTACCTGCACGACCTGTCACACAGGCAGCGGCTCGGAGTGCGCTTTACAGCGCCGCACAGGAAACCGTGTCTGCAACGTTTCCTGTGCGGCGCTGTAAAGCGCACTCCGAGCCGCTGCCTGTGTGACAGGTCGTGCAGGTAAACAGCGGGTAACTAAGGGCAGCGGTTTCCAGCACCGCATAGCGGGAACGCTATGCGGCGCTGGAAAAAGTTCTAAGATAATACCGGAATCCGGCAGGCTAGGGGCACATCGCAAATGTGACCCTGGCCCATGTCAGTTTGTGCAGTGTTTTTCTGATCCACTTTTTCCATTGAAGCCATTGTCTATGGGCTTAAAAAAACGCAGCAGCCTAAAATACAAAAACAGATCAAAACCGGATCACCTCTTTTTATGTGTTTCTTTGAAAACCTGATCCAGTTTTGCAGCTGAAAAACGTTTCCTCAAAAAATGCATCAAAAACACTTAGTGTAAATGTAGCCTTAGTCTAGGGTCACACTTGGAGGGTGACTCACGTTTAACGTGAGCGCTAAACCCTGAGCAGAGTCTGCAGTAGAGGATAGTGTTACCGGCAAGTGCTGACAGGCAACGCCGCTCCATAGTAACCCATAGTTTACCTTGAATGCAGCCACACACAGAACCCTAGGAAGTGCACTTTAGCAGAGCGCACAGGAAAACATTGTCTGCAACGTTTTCCTGTGCGCTCTGCTAAACCGCACTTCCTGGGGCTTCCTGTGTGGCCGCATCCAAGGTAAACTGCAGGTTATTATGGAGCGGCGTTGCCTGTCAGCACTTGCCGGTAACACTATCCTCTACTGCAGACTCTGCTCAGGGTTTAGCACTCACGTTAAACGTGAGTCACCCTCCAAGTGTGACCCTGGCCTTACACAGATGCTGCCTGGCCACAAATGGGCTCTGGACATCATACCTGGCAGCAAAGGGGCAAATTGCAAATTTTCACAGGTTTGAATAAGTAACTGACGTTTTTTTTTTTTGAATCAGATAAATTTTTATTAATTAAACCAGTCAGGATTACACAAATGCATTGAGACAACATGTCCCATTTTCACATGAACAATTGAACTACAGTCCCAAACCCCACCCTCCCTTCCCTCCCCCCCACCCGACAGCTAGCACATTACACAACAGCTCAGAATGTCATTTAGCAAGTTAATCATCAATAAGGCACATCATTTATATCGCATACTCAAGTCAATGTGTTCCCGGCACAGTGTAATGACACACTGCCTCCTCTCATCTAGAATTTATCCAGGGTAACCACATTTTCTCAAACACCGCTATTTTTTCTCTTTTCCCATAGATACCCTTTTCCATATGCATTAGACTATCCACCTGTTTTATAAATTCCTCTCTGCTTGGGGGGACATCTCGTATCCAGAATTTTGCAATTAATTTCCTTGCTACAAAGAGCAATTTTGCAATCATTATTTTAAATGTATTTTCAATATTCACTTCCTCCACATATCCCAGTAAGCAAACCACCGGTTCTCCAGGCACCTCACACCCATACACTCTATTTATTCGGTTAATTACCGCCGCCCAGTATGTGGATAATCTTGGGCAGGACCACATCATATGGAATATGCCCGCATCAACTCCTCTGCATCTCGGACATTCCGAATCAGCCCTCAGACCTGCTCGGTGCAGAACCATTGGCGAGCGATACACTCTGTGCACCACATAGAGATGCGAGAGCCTAGCCGATTCACAAATAGATAACTTAGGAATATATTCCAGGATGCTAGTCCACCTATCATCCGGTATGTGTCCCATTTCCTCCTCCCATTTCGATCGTGTCTTTATAGGAAATGAAAGGAGGAATGTATGCAGGAGATCCCTATATGTGCATGATATCACTCCAGTCGAGAGTCCCTCATGACAAACATAATCCAGGACAATGTCATCCTGTATTTGTAAGGCACCGGACTCACCCTGTTTACCCACTGCATGCTGTATCTGTAAATACTGAAGCCAACCCGATTCCGGGAGTCCAAATTCCATTTTTAGTTGTCTATCCATAATTTGATGCATATATACAATGCCTCTATTTTTCCATTCCGTGAGTCGACCCATTTTAATTAATTCCGGGAAATTCCCATTATCCCATATGGGAGTGTACTTGGTCAAATTTGTCACTCCTCTCAATTGTTTAAGTTTCGTCCATACCTTCTGTGCAAGGTCAAGCGTAGGGTATGTCTTCCCCAGTCTACCTACAGACCCGTCCTCAAGTCCATCAGTCAAAGGGGATCTACCAGTTATGTTTCCCAATATTTGCATACCGTGGCTGTTTTCCGATTTACATGCCCAACCCCTCAAGTGCTGACTTTGAGCTGCCAAAAAATAAATCCCAGCATGAGGCAGTGCCAGTCCCCCATCGTCCTTTGGTCTTTGCAATGTTTCTAGCCGTATCCTAGGCTGTCTCTTCCCCCAAATTAGTTCCCGGAAAATGGCATTAATAGGCTTAAGTCTGCGTTGAGGAATCCATAAGGGCGAGTTGTGCAATATATATAGTAATTTGGGCATCAAGATCATTTTGATCAAGTTAACTCTCCCCACCACGGATAAACATAGCTTATTCCATGTTGTGACCTTACGTCTCAGCACCGTCAGCAACGGAACAAGGTTCAATTGCAAATAATCCGTGATGGGCAAGGACACCCAAATGCCCAAATACTTGAACTGTTCCACCCTACTCAGTTCTCCCGAGTCCACTTCCTCTTCTGTACCTATCTCCTCTTGGTCTACTTTAAACAAACTTGACTTATTCCAATTAATAGTAAGTCCCGAAAGCTTCCCAAAACTCTCAATGGTCCGCATGGCATGACGCAACGAAACCCCGCTGTCCTCCAGAAACAGCAAGATGTCATCCGCGTATAACGCGACTTTTTCCACATATTTTCCGAATTTAAACCCCTTTATATCACTGGAGTTTCTTATGGTAGCAGCTAGAGGTTCCACCGCAATAGCAAACAGCAGGGGTGACAGCGGGCACCCCTGTCTGGTACCTCTTGTAGGTCTATCTTTTTAGAGATGGCCCCATTCACTCTAATTTTGGCAGTAGGTTGGGCATACAGGAGTTGTATCCACGATGTAAATTGCGGTCCAAATCCCATATACTTTATCACCCTCCACAGGTACCCCCACTCCACACTGTCAAAGGCCTTGCGGGCGTCAAGAGACACTATAGCCCTTCTACCCATATTGTCTGACGGCAGCTGCAGATTCAAAAATAATCTTCTTAAGTTAGTCGCAGTAGATCTATTGGGCATAAAGCCGGCCTGATCTGGGTGTATTAAGTGTGAGATCACCTTCGTTAAACGATTTGCCAGTACTTTTGCAAGAATTTTAACATCTGCCGTCAGCAATGAGATAGGTCGGTATGACTCTGGGCTCGCAGGGTCTTTACCTTCCTTAGGGATTACTACTATAGTCGCCTCTCTCATGGATGTAGGTAATACCCCATGTTTCTTAGCCTCCACATAAACCTCCAGCAATCTGGGTAAAAGAATTTCTTCTAATCTCTTATAGACTTCCGCTGGGAGTCCATCAGACCCCGGGGCTTTTTCATTGGCCATGCCATGCAATGCCTCCCCTATTTCGTCCACCGTTATAGGTGTCTCCAAAGAGTCCCTATCCTCCAATGATAGAGTGGGTAAAGATGCCGCAGTCAGAAATGCCTCCATCTCTCTTTCATCTGATCCTTCTTGTGAAGTATATAGATCCCCATAAAATTGCACAAATATCTCCATAATGTCCTCTGTGTTCGTTTTTCGTTCTCCCCCCTTGCCCATTAAACAATGGACAAACTGGTTCCCCCTCTGCGCTGCTGCTATGATGGATAATAAATGTCCCACCTTCTCCCCCTCTTCAAAGAATCTCAATTTCTGAAATGCCAGTTTCCTATCTGCCCTTTCCATAAGGACTCTATTCACCTCCTCTTGTGCCTCCCGTAATATTTTTTTAGAATGTGCATCACTCAGACTTGCCGCCTCCATTTCTGCTCTCTCCAACTTCTGTATACTTTCTTTTTCCTTCCGTTTATTTTGTGATTTACACCTGCAGATATCCCGAAACAGAATCCCCCTTAGGTATGCCTTCATGGTTTCCCAAACTATCAGTGGATCCGCACTTCCCTCATTATAATTATAAAATTCCTCTAATTCCCTTTCAATTTTAACCATATCAATAGTGCGCAGCCACACTGAGTGTATTTTCCAGTCTCCAGCCATAGTCCCCACTGAACCCGGTCGTCTAAGGGAAACAAGAATCGGGTTGTGATCCGAAACCGCTCTGGCTAAGTATTTCACCTCCCCTACCAGCCCATCCAATAGACTGTTTCCCAGGGCCATGTCAATACGTGAAAGTGTGTCATATGATGTCGAAAAACAAGAGAAACATCTCTCCTCTACATTTCTGACCCTCCAAAGATCCGTCAACCCCATTTCTTGTATCAATGAGCCAAATGGGGTCAGAGTATTTCTACTAACCCCCCCAGAAGTGGCGCTCCTGTCCCACCGTGCATCCATCACATTATTGAAGTCTCCTATCGACAGAAATGGCATTACCCCTCTCCTTTCTGCCGTCTCTCTTATCTTCCTTAATTTAGTACTGGAATATGGCGGAGGGATATATACTGCCACAACACATATTAATTGTCCAGACAGTCTACAAACCACCATCACATACTGTCCATCAGTATCTGTTTCCACTTCTATCTCTTCATATTGTGCCGATTTATGTATTAATATTGAGACTCCCCTAGCATAGGAAGAGAAAGTGGAGTGGTATGCCTTCTGCGCCCACCTTCTATTCAGGACATCTACTGTATCAGCTGTCAAATGAGTTTCCAGAAGGCATATCACTGATGGCTTACGGTCTAGCACGTATTGAATAACCGCGGCTCTTTTTGACTTATCCGAAAGCCCTCGTACATTCCAGCAAATAATATTATTCCGTTCCCCCATCAACCAAGATAATTTGTATTCGTTTTGCTGCTGTCCCTGTGCTTAGCTGTCTTCCCCCCTCCTCCCATTTTTCCTCCTCTTTCCTTACCCACCCCCCCTTTCGCCCCCCAATCGTCTGTGTAGAACTCTCATCGAGAGTGGGGTCTCCGAGCCTTGGACCCATTACCACCGAAGGGCCCAGTACCTGCCATCTCCCATCTTGCAATGAGTATGGACAATACCTTTTCCACACCATTTTTGGTGCGTCCTTCCCCCGCCCGCCCGTGCCCGCTTAAACAGCATTTCCAACCTGTACACCTGTAAATTTAAATATTCTGGTAACATCTATTACCTTAGAAACACATAATATTTAAACAACAATATTTATCGAGTATTCCCCTCATCCCCCTGTCCCCCTATTACTCTATTATCGTCCCCCTCTCCATGCTTATCACACCGTTTGTCCAATAAGACCAGGGGTGCAGAAAAATAACGTCCAAAAAAAAAAAAACAAGAAAGAGGAACAAGAAGAATCATCAGATCTATCGCCCCCCTGCTGGTCGTCTGTCCAAGACAAAAAACACAGTTGCAGAGTCAGTAACCAGACGTCCATCTGTGTCGTCAACACCTTCTCAAAGTCACATCCAGGATTCTCATAGTTCAATCACGTTCTTCAGCTTCCCTGATACGCCTTGTGTTAATATCCAGCCATTGCGAGGCTTCCTCAGCATCCACAAAAAAGGAGACCTTTCCCAACGCCGTCACTCGCAGTTTTGCTGGGAAGATCATAGAATATTTTACGTTCATCTCTCTCAAACGCTTCTTTACAGTGGAGAATTTCATTCTTTGCTTCTGTACCACCACCGAGTAGTCAGGATATATGGCGATCCTGTTACCATTAAATTTCCTGCAGGCTGCAGTTTTCGGAGTGTTTGAAAACCGCAGCGGGCCCCGCAATAAGGGGGCCCCCTATGGGAGTCACCCGGTTTCCCAGAAAGGGCCAAATGTGAATGGCTGCGGTTTTACCCGGCTATTTGTTCATCCCTGCTGCTGCGGGGGATGAAAAAAGGGTTTTAATGTTAATAATGAATTGTGGGCACCATGTCTCGGGGGAGTCCCCCACCCTCCCTGGGGAGACCCCCGGTGACCTTATGGGGGCAGCATATAAAGGGGTTTAAAATTAGGTGTATTTTTTATTGCCCGGCTATTGTCGGCATTTACTATTTTATAAATTTTAAAAGGGGGGGCCCCTCGCTGTAGAGGAGATACGGTACGTAATGTGCGTACTGTAACCCCCCGCTATCCAAAGGGCCCCTAAAAGCTGTAACTTTAGGTCTATGGGTGTTGCGCTGCCCATAGAACAAATTTGTTTAAAGCTTTCGGGGCCCCCTGGATAGTGGGGTTTACATTTCGCAATTAGTACTGAAATCTCCCCCAACAGCGAGGAGCCCCGGTTTCCCAATTCATTAAATAAAAAAAGCCGACAATACCCCGGGTAATCAGAAATACACAAAATTTTAACCCTTCATTTGCTCTACCCATATGGCCCACCATGCCCTTGGGGAGGGTGGGCCCCCCTGGAGACTTTGGCCCCCCACAATATTATTAACAAAAAACCCTTTTGGTTCATCCCTGCAAGCAGGGTTTAAAACCAAAGGGAACCCGTCAACCGGTTGCACATTATGAGAATGGGTTTTTTACTGGACCCGGGGGTTTTAAAGACACATTTTAACACAAAATGTGTCGGGACGGCTCTTTCAAATTACCGAAATCGGGATCTGCATGGGGTTTAATCGCAAATGGGGCCTTCCAAATGGGGGCCCTGGGCCTAAGATGTGAAAAGGGCCTTAATTTAATAGGAAAAACATCAGGGTTTTTTTGCTAGGGAAAAAAAAAGCGCAAAAAATTTCCTGGTGTGAACGCACCCTAAGGCTACATTCCCCCATAGCGTTTTTGGGGTGCTTTTTTTAGGGTCCCTCCCTTTTCCAGTGAAACGGATCTTTTTGAGGTTTTTAGCAAAGTCAATGGGTTTTTTAAGATTTGTCATTTAGACACAACCTTTTACGTGTGGAATTTGGGTTTTTGGGCCCTTAAAAAAAAGACCCTCCCAAAAGGGGAAAGACCCTTTGGGTAGGGTCACCTTTGCGATGTGCCCCCAGCCTGCCGGATTTCGGTATTTCTTAGAACTTTTTTTTAGGCCGCATAGCGTTTCCCCTATGCGGTGCTGGAAAAAACCCCTGCCCTTAGTTTCCCGCTGGTTTTCCTGCAAAACCCGTCACAAGGCAGCGGCTCGGAGTGCGCTTTTTCAGAGCCCCCACAGGAAAACCCTGTCTGCAACGTTTCCCGTGCGGCGCTGTAAAGCGCACTCCCAGCCGCTGCCGGGGTGACAGGTCGTGCAGGTAAACAGCGGGTAACTAAGGGCAGCGGTTTCCAGCACCGCATAGCGGGAACGCTATGCGGCGCTGGAAAAAGTTCTAAGATAATACCGGAATCCGGCAGGCTAGGGGCACATCGCAAATGTGACCCTGGCCCATGTCAGTTTGTGCAGTGTTTTTCTGATCCACTTTTTCCATTGAAGCCATTGTCTATGGGCTTAAAAAAACGCAGCAGCCTAAAATACAAAAACAGATCAAAACCGGATCACCTCTTTTATGTGTTTCTTTGAAAACCTGATCCAGTTTTGCAGCTGAAAAACGTTTCCTCAAAAAATGCATCAAAAACACTTAGTGTAAATGTAGCCTTAGTCTAGGGTCACACTTGGAGGGTGACTCACGTTTAACGTGAGCGCTAAACCCTGAGCAGAGTCTGCAGTAGAGGATAGTGTTACCGGCAAGTGCTGACAGGCAACGCCGCTCCATAGTAACCCATAGTTTACCTTGAATGCAGCCACACACAGAACCCTAGGAAGTGCACTTTAGCAGAGCGCACAGGAAAACATTGTCTGCAAACGTTTTCCTGTGCGCTCTGCTAAACCGCACTTCCTGGGGCTTCCTGTGTGGCCGCATCCAAGGTAAACTGCAGGTTATTATGGAGCGGCGTTGCCTGTCAGCACTTGCCGGTAACACTATCCTCTACTGCAGACTCTGCTCAGGGTTTAGCACTCACGTTAAACGTGAGTCACCCTCCAAGTGTGACCCTGGCCTTACACAGATGCTGCCTGGCCACAATGGGCTCTGGACATCATACCTGGCAGCAAAGGGGCAAATTGCAAAATTTTCACAGGTTTGAATAAGTAACTGACGTTTTTTTTTTTTGAATCAGATAAATTTTTATTAATTAAACCAGTCAGGATTACACAAATGCATTGAGACAACATGTCCCATTTTCACATGAACAATTGAACTACAGTCCCAAACCCCACCCTCCCTTCCCTCCCCCCCACCCGACAGCTAGCACATTACACAACAGCTCAGAATGTCATTTAGCAATTTAAATTTCATCAATAAGGCACATCATTTATATCGCATACTCAAGTCAATGTGTTCCCGGCACAGTGTAATGACACACTGCCTCCTCTCATCTAGAATTTATCCAGGGTAACCACATTTTCTCAAACACCGCTATTTTTTCTCTTTTCCCATAGATACCCTTTTCCATATGCATTAGACTATCCACCTGTTTTATAAATTCCTCTCTGCTTGGGGGGACATCTCGTATCCAGAATTTTGCAATTAATTTCCTTGCTACAAAGAGCAATTTTGCAATCATTATTTTAAATGTATTTTCAATATTCACTTCCTCCACATATCCCAGTAAGCAAACCACCGGTTCTCCAGGCACCTCACACCCATACACTCTATTTATTCGGTTAATTACCGCCGCCCAGTATGTGGATAATCTTGGGCAGGACCACATCATATGGAATATGCCCGCATCAACTCCTCTGCATCTCGGACATTCCGAATCAGCCCTCAGACCTGCTCGGTGCAGAACCATTGGCGAGCGATACACTCTGTGCACCACATAGAGATGCGAGAGCCTAGCCGATTCACAAATAGATAACTTAGGAATATATTCCAGGATGCTAGTCCACCTATCATCCGGTATGTGTCCCATTTCCTCCTCCCATTTCGATCGTGTCTTTATAGGAAATGAAAGGAGGAATGTATGCAGGAGATCCCTATATGTGCATGATATCACTCCAGTCGAGAGTCCTCATGACAAACATAATCCAGGACAATGTCATCCTGTATTTGTAAGGCACCGGACTCACCCTGTTTACCCACTGCATGCTGTATCTGTAAATACTGAAGCCAACCCGATTCCGGGAGTCCAAATTCCATTTTTAGTTGTCTATCCATAATTTGATGCATATATACAATGCCTCTATTTTTCCATTCCGTGAGTCGACCCATTTTAATTAATTCCGGGAAATTCCCATTATCCATATGGGAGTGTACTTGGTCAAATTTGTCACTCCTCTCAATTGTTTTAAGTTTCGTCCATACCTTCTGTGCAAGGTCAAGCGTAGGGTATGTCTTCCCCAGTCTACTACAGACCCGTCCTCAAGTCCATCAGTCAAAGGGGATCTACCAGTTATGTTTCCCAATATTTGCATACCGTGGCTGTTTTCCGATTTACATGCCCAACCCCTCAAGTGCTGACTTTGAGCTGCCAAAAAATAAATCCCAGCATGAGGCAGTGCCAGTCCCCCATCGTCCTTTGGTCTTTGCAATGTTTCTAGCCGTATCCTAGGCTGTCTCTTCCCCAAATTAGTTCCCGGAAAATGGCATTAATAGGCTTAAGTCTGCGTTGAGGAATCCATAAGGGCGAGTTGTGCAATATATATAGTAATTTGGGCATCAAGATCATTTTGATCAAGTTAACTCTCCCCACCACGGATAAACATAGCTTATTCCATGTTGTGACCTTACGTCTCAGCACCGTCAGCAACGGAACAAGGTTCAATTGCAAATAATCCGTGATGGGCAAGGACACCCAAATGCCCAAATACTTGAACTGTTCCACCCTACTCAGTTCTCCCGAGTCCACTTCCTCTTCTGTACCTATCTCCTCTTGGTCTACTTTAAACAAACTTGACTTATTCCAATTAATAGTAAGTCCCGAAAGCTTCCCAAAACTCTCAATGGTCCGCATGGCATGACGCAACGAAACCCCGCTGTCCTCCAGAAACAGCAAGATGTCATCCGCGTATAACGCGACTTTTTCCACATATTTTCCGAATTTAAACCCCTTTATATCACTGGAGTTTCTTATGGTAGCAGCTAGAGGTTCCACCGCAATAGCAAACAGCAGGGGTGACAGCGGGCACCCCTGTCTGGTACCTCTCTGTAGGTCTATCTTTTTAGAGATGGCCCCATTCACTCTAATTTTGGCAGTAGGTTGGGCATACAGGAGTTGTATCCACGATGTAAATTGCGGTCCAAATCCCATATACTTTATCACCCTCCACAGGTACCCCCACTCCACACTGTCAAAGGCCTTGCGGGCGTCAAGAGACACTATAGCCCTTCTACCCATATTGTCTGACGGCAGCTGCAGATTCAAAAATAATCTTCTTAAGTTAGTCGCAGTAGATCTATTGGGCATAAAGCCGGCCTGATCTGGTGTATTAAGTGTGAGATCACCTTCGTTAAACGATTTGCCAGTACTTTTGCAAGAATTTTAACATCTGCCGTCAGCAATGAGATAGGTCGGTATGACTCTGGGCTCGCAGGGTCTTTACCTTCCTTAGGGATTACTACTATAGTCGCCTCTCTCATGGATGTAGGTAATACCCCATGTTTCTTAGCCTCCACATAAACCTCCAGCAATCTGGGTAAAAGAATTTCTTCTAATCTCTTATAGACTTCCGCTGGGAGTCCATCAGACCCCGGGGCTTTTTCATTGGCCATGCCATGCAATGCCTCCCCTATTTTCGTCCACCGTTATAGGTGTCTCCAAAGAGTCCCTATCCTCCAATGATAGAGTGGGTAAAGATGCCGCAGTCAGAAATGCCTCCATCTCTCTTTCATCTGATCCTTCTTGTGAAGTATATAGATCCCCATAAAATTGCACAAATATCTCCATAATGTCCTCTGTGTTCGTTTTTCGTTCTCCCCCCTTGCCCATTAAACAATGGACAAACTGGTTCCCCCTCTGCGCTGCTGCTATGATGGATAATAAATGTCCCACCTTCTCCCCCTCTTCAAAGAATCTCAATTTCTGAAATGCCAGTTTCCTATCTGCCCTTTCCATAAGGACTCTATTCACCTCCTCTTGTGCCTCCCGTAATATTTTTTTAGAATGTGCATCACTCAGACTTGCCGCCTCCATTTCTGCTCTCTCCAACTTCTGTATACTTTCTTTTTCCTTCCGTTTATTTTGTGATTTACACCTGCAGATATCCCGAAACAGAATCCCCCTTAGGTATGCCTTCATGGTTTCCCAAACTATCAGTGGATCCGCACTTCCCTCATTATAATTATAAAATTCCTCTAATTCCCTTTCAATTTTAACCATATCAATAGTGCGCAGCCACACTGAGTGTATTTTCCAGTCTCCAGCCATAGTCCCCACTGAACCCGGTCGTCTAAGGGAAACAAGAATCGGGTTGTGATCCGAAACCGCTCTGGCTAAGTATTTCACCTCCCCTACCAGCCCATCCAATAGACTGTTTCCCAGGGCCATGTCAATACGTGAAAGTGTGTCATATGATGTCGAAAAACAAGAGAAACATCTCTCCTCTACATTTCTGACCCTCCAAAGATCCGTCAACCCCATTTCTTGTATCAATGAGCCAAATGGGGTCAGAGTATTTCTACTAACCCCCCCAGAAGTGGCGCTCCTGTCCCACCGTGCATCCATCACATTATTGAAGTCTCCTATCGACAGAAATGGCATTACCCCTCTCCTTTCTGCCGTCTCTCTTATCTTCCTTAATTTAGTACTGGAATATGGCGGAGGGATATATACTGCCACAACACATATTAATTGTCCAGACAGTCTACAAACCACCATCACATACTGTCCATCAGTATCTGTTTCCACTTCTATCTCTTCATATTGTGCCGATTTATGTATTAATATTGAGACTCCCCTAGCATAGGAAGAGAAAGTGGAGTGGTATGCCTTCTGCGCCCACCTTCTATTCAGGACATCTACTGTATCAGCTGTCAAATGAGTTTCCAGAAGGCATATCACTGATGGCTTACGGTCTAGCACGTATTGAATAACCGCGGCTCTTTTTGACTTATCCGAAAGCCCTCGTACATTCCAGCAAATAATATTATTCCGTTCCCCCATCAACCAAGATAATTTGTATTCGTTTTGCTGCTGTCCCTGTGCTTAGCTGTCTTCCCCCCTCCTCCCATTTTTCCTCCTCTTTCCTTACCCACCCCCCCTTTCGCCCCCCAATCGTCTGTGTAGAACTCTCATCGAGAGTGGGGTCTCCGAGCCTTGGACCCATTACCACCGAAGGGCCCAGTACCTGCCATCTCCCATCTTGCAATGAGTATGGACAATACCTTTTCCACACCATTTTTGGTGCGTCCTTCCCCCGCCCGCCCGTGCCCGCTTAAACAGCATTTCCAACCTGTACACCTGTAAATTTAAATATTCTGGTAACATCTATTACCTTAGAAACACATAATATTTAAACAACAATATTTATCGAGTATTCCCCTCATCCCCCTGTCCCCCTATTACTCTATTATCGTCCCCCTCTCCATGCTTATCACACCGTTTGTCCAATAAGACCAGGGGTGCAGAAAAATAACGTCCAAAAAAAAAAAAACAAGAAAGAGGAACAAGAAGAATCATCAGATCTATCGCCCCCCTGCTGGTCGTCTGTCCAAGACAAAAAACACAGTTGCAGAGTCAGTAACCAGACGTCCATCTGTGTCGTCAACACCTTCTCAAAGTCACATCCAGGATTCTCATAGTTCAATCACGTTCTTCAGCTTCCCTGATACGCCTTGTGTTAATATCCAGCCATTGCGAGGCTTCCTCAGCATCCACAAAAAAGGAGACCTTTCCCAACGCCGTCACTCGCAGTTTTGCTGGGAAGATCATAGAATATTTTACGTTCATCTCTCTCAAACGCTTCTTTACAGTGGAGAATTTCATTCTTTGCTTCTGTACCACCACCGAGTAGTCAGGATATATGGCGATCCTGTTACCATTAAATGTAAGCTCCTCCATGTCTCTGGCCTTCTGTAGGATGATATCCCTGTCCCTGTAGTTAAGTATCTTTGCGAGGATTGTGCGGGGGCCCTTACCAGGCGGCTGAGGCTGCATAGGGACCCGATGCGCTCTCTCCACAGCAAACAGTCTCGTCAGAATTTCAGAGCCAAATTTCTCTCCAAGCCATTTTTCAATGAACTCAGTGGGGTTTCTCCCCTCAGCCTTCTCAGGGATGCCCACTATTCTCAAATTATTTCGTCTGGAGCGATTCTCCAGATCGTCCGTTTTTGCAGCAAGTTCAGACATTTGTTGGATATACTTTTTCTCCATTTTCTGCATTTTTGCTATATGATCCTCTGCTGTGCTCACTCTTTCCTCCACAGCACCAGTCCTAGTGTCCACTTTCTTTAAATCTTTCTTAATTGTGGATATCTCTCCCTGCACTCCTAGGACCTGCTGTGTCAGTGTCTTCAGAGCTTCCTTGCAATAGGACACCACTGAAAACACATCCTTTAATGTGGGCTCTGCTAGAATAATGTCCTCTGTCTGGATCTGCCCGGCTCCCCCAGTGCCCTTCTCCTGTGTGGGCCCCTCCACTTCCTCCTCTTCTCCCTCGATCATGGGGGATTCATCCTCCTCCCCTGCCTCCTCACCTCCATCTTCCATCCCTCCAGCACAGCTCTCCTCTTTCCTTGCGAATTGGGCAAGCTTCTCTGCAGCCGCCATACGCCGCTGGCAAGCGGCGTTTGCCTTCTCCGCCTCCTCTCTCTTGTCGGCGCCATCTTGGAGGCCCGCGGTGTCTCCCGCGCCCGCGTCTCTCTGACGGCGGCGGGTCATATTAGCGGCTCCGGTCTGCTCCCGCTGCTGTGCTGTGTACCGGGGATCTCCGGGCACCGTTCCAGGGGGTCAGGGACTTCGTCACAGGCTATTTACCAGGATTAATGGCGGGCACTCGGCGGGAGCTCTAGGAAGTGCGACCGCTCACATCTCCTTCCAGGCCACGCCCCCGTAACTGACGTTTTTAATCACTTCATGGCCAATGACGTACATTTATGTCATGGGTTGTATCCAGCCCTGCACATACTGCACTGAACGACTGTACCTAATTTATTCAAAATTTTAGGACTAGGTATAAAAAATGGACCTACTCCATGGCCCTGCCTCACATCCCCAGATCCTAAAAAATTACAACATTACAGTTCTCAGAAAATGGCAACAAAGGGCCATTTTTTTTTTAATACTGAATTTTTTTTTTACCAATGAAATAAAAAAAAATACATGTTTGGGATGTACTAACTTGTACTTACTTGAAGAATCATATTGCCAGGTCAGTTTTACCATATGGTGAACATGGTAAATAAAATAACCTAAAAAGAAGTTGTGGAATTGAACTTTTTTTTTGCAATTTCACTCGGAATTTATTTCTGTTTTCCAGTACACTATATGATAAAACTAGAAATAGGCCCGATGCTACCGCATCGGGAGGGTGGTGACGTCATGATAGGGGCGGGCTCTGTGGTGATGGGGGTTTCGGCCATCTCTCCTCCTGGGCTCTCTATCCCGTCCGCTGTTTCTTTCACCCTAACCCTGCCTCCCCCATGGTCATTCTCTGCCCCCCTGTGCTGGCTCTCCTGTGGAGGTGGCATGGGGAAGATGACGGCGGTATAAGGAACTGGCGCAGATCCTCAGTCGTCAGGTTTTGGGTTGAATTGGCTGCAGGCAGAGCGAGCTGGGGAATGAGTGCATGCCGAGTTGAGCAGGGGTTGACACAAGTGCGGGCTGAGATGAGCGCGGGCTGAGCAGGGCTGAGTGGGGCTGAGGTGAGCAGGACCTGAGAGCGACATTGAGTGGGGAATGAGAGCAAGGGTGAGTTGGTGCTGACCAGGGTTGAGTGCGAGTGGGTGCCGAGAGGGGATGAGTGGGTGCTGCGCATGGGTGAGTGTGTGCAGAGCAATGGTGAGTGCGGCCTGAGGGGGTGAGTGTGTGCTGAGAGGGGTGAGTGATGGCTTAAAAGTGTGAGTGTGTGCTGAGTGAGGGTGAGTGGGTGCAGAGCGAGGGTGAGTGGGTGCTGAGCAGGGGTGACTGGGTGCTGAGCAGGAGTGATGAGTGGGTGTGCTGAGCGGGGCTGAGTGGGTGCTAAGCGGGGTGAGTGCAGGCTTAAGAGTGTGAGTGTGTACTGAGCGTGGGGTGTGCTGAGCAATGGTGAGCGTGACTTAAAGGGGGTTAGGTGACCTGAGGGGATGAGTGTGTGCTGAGCGGGGGTGAGTGTGACCTGAGGGGAGTGAGAGGGGATGACTAGGTGCTGAGTGGGTGTGACTGGGTGCCGAGCAGGGTGAATGTGAGTGGGTGTTGAGCAGGGGTTAGTGGGTGGTGAGCAGGGGTGAGTGGGTGCTGAGCTGGGATGAGTGTGGCCTGAGGGTTTAAGTGGGTGCTGAGCAGGGGTGAGTGAGGCCTGAGCGGGGTGAGTGTTTGCTGAGAATGTGTGAGTGCGTGCTGAGCGGGTGAGTGGGTGCTGAGCGGGGATGAGAGTGTATGCTGAGCGGTTGGGAGTGGGTGATGAGCGGGGATGAGTGTGTGTGCTGAGTGGGGTAAGTGTATGTGCTGAGTGTGGGTGAATGGGTGCTGAGTTTGGGTGACTGCGCTGAGCGGGGTGAGTGGGTTGTAAGTGGAGTAAGTGTGTGCTGAGCAGGGGTGAGTGTGTGCTGAGCAATGGTGAGTGTGGTCTGAGGGGTGAGTGGGTGCTGAGCGTGGTGAGTGGATCCTGAGGGGGGATGAGTGTGACCTGAGGGGGGTGAGTGTGTGTTGAGCTGGGGTGAGTGTGACCTGAGGGGGGTGAGAGGGAGTAACTGGGTGCTGAGTGTGACAGGGTGCTATTCCACCGCAGATCTCCCGGCGGAATAGTAGTGACATGTATGTCTCTTGCGGAGGCGCAAGTGACACTGCCGCGATGCCTTATGGGATTCAGTCACAGTGGCCAACTTGCGATTATGTATTTAGATGATTGGTTTCATTCAAAGTACAACTCATCCCAAAAAATACAATCCCTCATATGTTTATATTGACAGAAAAATAAAAAAAAAGCTATGGCTCTTGGAAGAAGGGGGGGACACGAAAACAGAAAATCACCTGGTATAAAAGATTAAATGGAATATGTCAGCAGGTTTCTTGCAATGTAAGAGGACCGCAGGCTGCAGGGGTTCACAGATATTTGATCTGTAAGGTGGCCGTCACACGCTACCATATCGTGAGCGATATTGTTAGCGATCACGTGCACGCGCGATCGCTTACAATATCGCTCACATCGCTGGTGAGCTGTCATACAGGCAGACTCACCAGCGATGTGGAGCCGCGATCTCGCTGGTTACTATGGTACACATCGGGTTACTAGGCGCCGCGCGTCGCTTAGTAACCCGACGTGTACCATAGTTACCATCTCCCAGCATAGGCTCTGCCGCTGGGAGATGGATCATCGTGGTTTCACACACCACGATGAAGCAGATCGTGACATCGTTCATCGCTAGATCTGAGCTCCGGAGCTCAGATCTGCGATGTCACGATCAAGCGATTTTACATGTAAAATCGCTTGATTACATGCAACGATGCCAAAACGATATCGCTTAAGCGATCAAAAAGGAGATCGCTTAAACGATATCGGGCTTAAAATCGTTGCGTGTGACAGCCGCCTTAGGCCTATTTCACATCTAATGCAGGTTTGCGTTTTGCTTCGTTTGCGTTTCTACCTCTAAAAACGCATCCAAAACGCATGCCTTTTTGCCCCCATTGATTTCAATGGAAACACATGTAAAAACGCTTGTGCATTTTCAAAACGCAAAAACGCATGCATTTTTGCAAACACAGCCAAAAACGTCGGCCAGTGCGTCTAGGGATGTGTTTTTGCGTTTGGAAAATGCACATGCGTTTTTACATGCGTTTCCATTGAAGTCAATGGGGGCAAAAAAGCATGTCTGTGGATGCGTTTTTAGTGGTAAGAACGCATAGAAATGCAAATGGAGCAAAATGCTGACCAGGCTTAGATGTGAAAAAGGCCTTATTCTTTGTAGGGGTTCACAGATATTTGATCTGTTATTCTTTGTAGGGGTTCACAGATATTTGATCTGTTATTCTTTGTAGGGGTTCACAGATATTTGATCTGTTAGGCTGGGGTCACACTTGCGTTTTTTGCATGAGTTTTTGGAGACCTGCATTTTGTAAAAATCATATAAAAACGTACCCATAGGCCCCCATGTTAAAAAACGCATGCCCTAATAGCAAAAATGCATGTGTTAGTAGCAAAAACGCATGTGTGACAGTACCATGCGTTTTTGTGTGCGTTTTTGCTATTATGTGATTAGCTGACATCAAAAACGCATGCAAAAATGCATGGTACATTAGCACCATTTAGTACCATCCAAAAACGCATGCGTTTTCCATAGGAGCCCATGTTAAAAAAACGCATGCGTTTTCCATAGGAGCCCATGTTATAAAAACGCATGTGTTTTTGGATGGTACTAAATGGTACTAATGTACCATGCGTTTTTGCATGCGTTTTCCATAGGGGCCCATGTTAAAAAAACACATGCGTTTTTAAAACAGCACCAAATATATTTGATCTGTTATTGTTTGTAGGGGTTCACAGATATTTGATCTGTTATTCTTTGTAGGGGTTCACAGATATTTGATCTGTTATTCTTCATGGCCACTTTACACGCAGCTACAGGTAACAGGTTTTCCACAGGTAACTTACTGGCTGCAGTGAAATCATGGAGACATAGTTCTATCTTGTTGCTGTGTACAAATGGAAACTATGTCTCCATGATTTCACTGCAGCCAGTAAGTTACCTGTGGAAAACCTGTTACCTGTAGCTGCGTGTAAAGGTACCATTAATGTGGGATGCATCTCTTGTCACACAGTGTGCAGCTATTTACCTAGAATGCTGGTTTTAGGGTGAAGGCACACTATCATGCATGTAAATTGGAGCGTTTTTGATGCATGACAGTCATGCGAGTGCTTTCCGTATGGTAGTGCGAGTGTGGTGTGAGAGCAATGAGTGTGGTGTGAGTGTGGTCAGTGTTCAATGCCATTCCCCGCATTACGCTGCCTTCTCTGACCGTACTTGGTAGCCCCCACCTGATTAGGACCTGCCGCTGTGGACCTCTTTGATTTTGTGTTTAAACACCTGATTGACAGAGGTCTAATATCTATAGCTAAAGGATAAGCTATTGATTTTACAAGGCTGGATTACCCATTTACTGTAACATCTGGTCACACAGAAAGTAATCTGGCTCCTTTCACATCAGCCTTTATTTTGAATTGCGGCAGATTTATCCGCATCTGCCATGTAACAGCCGACTTAAAGCACGAATGCGGCAAGAACCCATTCATTCTCTACGGGATTTGCAGTCAGGTGCGGCAAGTGTGCTTTTTTTGTGCCACCGCAAGTGTCGGATCTGCTGGATGCGGCAGATCTGGCACTTGCGGCGGCGCAAAAAAGCTTTGTATCGTTTCTTTTACTTGCCGAAAGTGTCGGATTTGGTAAGGCCGCACCTGACTGCAAGCGCCATAGAGAATGAATGGGGCTTGCAGCATTCATGCCGCAAGTCAGCCGTTATGTGATCGCTGGTGAGCTGTCAAACAGGCAGACTCACCAGCGAGAACGCTGGAATCCAGTGTAAACAGCGGGTAACTAAGCAGAGTGCTGCGCTTAGTTACCCAATGTTTACCATGGTTACCAGCTCCCAGCATGTACTGTGCGTCGCTGGGTGATTGTTGGTCTCGCGCTGTCACACGCCGATGCTGGCCGGCCAGCGGGAGACCAACGATAAAAAAAAATGGTTTGGGTCATTTACCAAAGATAAACGACCTCATCGTTGGTACATGTCACACACAACGATGTCATTTTGACGTCGCTGCAACGTCACCAAACCAGTGACGTTGCAACAATATCGTTAACGATATCGTAGTGTGTAACGGGTCCTTAAAGGTACCATTACACGCCACAACATCACTGCGATATCACCCATGATTTCATGTGAGCGCGCACGTTTTTGGCACTTTGCCAAGATCGCTTTGGAGATGTCACACGTAGTGATGTTGCGTGCAACCTCTGGCGATCTGGCATTCCGGAAATCGCCTGAACAAGACCGGAAGCGATCTTGCCTTTCCACATCGCCACGTCACACAGCACAACCAGATCAGTGATGTGGGCGTGCTGTTTGACGCCGGCAAAGAGCTAGGCGTGCCAGAGTGTGTTTCACCGCGCCCCTACCTCTGCGATTGCCCTACCCAACTGCGTTACCATTGGTCAGTCTTGTCTGGCAAGTTGGCCACTACATTCCGCATTTGCCCTTTCGACTATCTCGCTATTCAAATATGGCGCCTTGGCCACGGGCAGCCAATGGGAATGCAGTAGTATCCACCAATCGCCGCCGACGGGCCGCGGAAAGCACAACGCTCAGGCACGCCTATGGGATTGATTTCAGGATCTCTGAAGTTGCGCTCTACGTCATTGATTCTGGAAAATTGTGATCCTGCAAAATTGCGAGGTTGATATCTCCTGGTTTTAGAGCAGTGTTGTAAAACCTGTCAGCTCGCCACCAGCGATTTATCGCCGTCGAATCACCCTGTCACACACCACAACGCACTTGCGATGTGGTTTCAACATCACCGAAACCGTGAGTTGTTTGCAAAGTTGCAGGCGATATCGTGGCATGTGACATTACCATAGCCTTCCTAGCGGTATTCCCGAGTGTAACTCGGGGTTAATTTTCACTAATAGAAGCGGTAACCCCGAGTCACACTCGGGAATACTCGCGGCTGCTGCTGCTGCTCAGTGTGAGGCCGCAGGGGGGGGGGAGTGCTGTCAGAGCCCAGCACCGCCGCCCCTGCTACACTGTAGCCGCCCCCTTCTCCAGCCGCGGGTGCCAACTGTGCCCAGCACCCGCGGCCCCTGCTGCAGCCGCGGGTGCTATCTGTTCCCAGCACCCGCGGTCACTGCAGCCGCGGGTGCCAACTGTGCCCAGCACCCGCGGCCCCTGCTGCAGCCGCGGGTGCCCTCTGTGCCCAGCACCCGCGGCCCCTGCTGCAGCCGCGGGTGCTATCTGTTCCCAGCACCCGCGGTCACTGCAGCCGCGGGTGCCAACTGTGCCCAGCACCCACGGCCCCTGCTGCAGCCGCGGGTGCTATCTGTTCCCAGCACCCGCGGTCACTGCAGCCACGGGTGCCAACTGTGCCCAGCACCCGCGGCCCCTGCTGCAGCCGCGGGTGCCCTCTGTGCCCAGCACCCGCGGCCCCTGCTGCAGCCGCGGGTGCTATCTGTTCCCAGCACCCGCGGTCACTGCAGCCGCGGGTGCCAACTGTGCCCAGCACCCGCGGCCCCTGCTGCAGCCGCGGGTGCTATCTGTTCCCAGCACCCGCGGCCCCTGCTGCAGCCGCGGGTGCTATCTGTTCCCAGCACCCGCGGTCACTGCAGCCGCGGGTGCCAACTGTGCCCAGCACCCGCGGCCCCTGCTGCAGCCGCGGGTGCCCTCTGTGCCCAGCACCCGCGGCCCCTGCTGCAGCCGCGGGTGCTATCTGTTCCCAGCACCCGCGGTCACTGCAGCCGCGGGTGCCAACTGTGCCCAGCACCCGCGGCCCCTGCTGCAGCCGCGGGTGCCCTCTGTGCCCAGCACCCGCGGCCCCTGCTGCAGCCGCGGGTGCTATCTGTTCCCAGCACCCGCGGTCACTGCAGCCGCGGGTGCCAACTGTGCCCAGCACCCACGGCCCCTGCTGCAGCCGCGGGTGCTATCTGTTCCCAGCACCCGCGGTCACTGCAGCCACGGGTGCCAACTGTGCCCAGCACCCGCGGCCCCTGCTGCAGCCGCGGGTGCCCTCTGTGCCCAGCACCCGCGGCCCCTGCTGCAGCCGCGGGTGCTATCTGTTCCCAGCACCCGCGGTCACTGCAGCCGCGGGTGCCAACTGTGCCCAGCACCCGCGGCCCCTGCTGCAGCCGCGGGTGCTATCTGTTCCCAGCACCCGCGGCCACTGCAGCCGCGGGTGCCAACTGTGCCCAGCACCCGCGGCCCCTGCTGCAGCCGCGGGTGCCCTCTGTGCCCAGCACCCGCGGCCCCTGCTGCAGCCGCGGGTGCTATCTGTTCCCAGCACCCGCGGTCACTGCAGCCGCGGGTGCCAACTGTGCCCAGCACCCGCGGCCCCTGCTGCAGCCGCGGGTGCTATCTGTTCCCAGCACCCGCGGTCACTGCAGCCGCGGGTGCCAACTGTGCCCAGCACCCGCGGCCCCTGCTGCAGCCGCGGGTGCCCTCTGTGCCCAGCACCCGCGGCCCCTGCTGCAGCCGCGGGTGCTATCTGTTCCCAGCACCCGCGGTCACTGCAGCCGCGGGTGCCAACTGTGCCCAGCACCCGCGGCCCCTGCTGCAGCCGCGGGTGCTATCTATTCCCAGCACCCGCGGTCACTGCTCCCTGTGCTGTGCCGGCGGGGGAGCACCGCCACCCGCTCCTGCTCCCGATGCTGCGGAGGCGGGGAGCACCGCCGCCCGCCCCTGCTCCCTGTGCTGTGCCGGCGGGGGAGCACCGCCACCCGCTCCTGCTCCCGGTGCTGCGGAGGCGGGGAGCACCGCCGGCCGCCCCTGCTCCCTGTGCTGTGCCGGCGGGGGAGCACCGCTGCCTGCCCCTGCTCCTGCTGCTGAGGACCGGGGTGCTGTCCGAGCCGGGGGAGGGGGCTGGGGCATCGGGTCTTACCTGCCAGTTGCCGCCGGCGCCGTGTGAGTGATATGGCACCCTTCTCCAGAGCTAGGGTTAGGGCTAGGCTTAGGGTTAGGGTTAGGGCTATTGTTATGGTGCTGTCACACAGCCCGATCTGGCCAGCGATGTCGGAAGCGATGCGCGGGTGCCCGCTCGCTTCCGACATCGCTGGCCAGCTGTCACACAGCATCGCTGCGGCCGGCGACACCGCAGCGATGCGGGCGGTGACATCGGCCGCTGGGCTGGGCTCAGCCCAGCGAGCGATCCGCAGCAACGCTGCGGCATAGGCTGGATCGCTGCCAACATCGCTCTGGCGATGTCACACGGCGCGATCCAGCCTTACCGCAGGTCGCCGGTTGACAGGTTTACGGTTCCTCCCGTAAACCTGTCAACCTGCGACCGCTCGTTTACACAGCGCGACGTCGCTAGCGACATCGCTGATACGTCACTTTTTCGGCGATGGCGCTAGCGACGTCGCCAGGTGTGACAGCATCATTAGGGTAAGGGGGCGATATTGCTGCCCATTCATGTGGAGACGTGGGGGCGTGGCCTATTGCCGGCGTCATCGCCCCTACGTCGCCACATGTAAAGGGGCGATGTTGCCGGTCCCGGCCGGTCGCCTGGTTTCACAGCAGTGAAACCTGGCGACCATCATGGGGCGATGTGCACACCGGTAACCGGGCGGCAGTAACCTGTCAGGCGATGGGAGCCATAGGCTCCCATTGTCCTGCATCGCCGCCGGGGTTGTCGCCCTAGAGGTTGCCGACACGGGGCTGGAGGAGTCGCCCCGTCTAAACGGGGGACGGCGCTGGTGGCGAGGGCGGCGAGAGCATGCACGCCCCCGCCATTCACCGCTGACATCTCCAGCCCCGTCGACCCATGTGACGGGGCCGTTAGGGCTAGGGTGTTAGGGTAGAGCCTGGGCTGCAGACGAGAAGAGGGGCGGGAACACCCAAGGAAAGCTGGATGCTTCCCTCAGTTACCCTCCCCTCCTCTGTCACAGGGACATCCAGCGATGTCCCTGCTGCGATCGCCGGTGAGAGCTCCTTCGGATGCCTCATATGACTTCCTGGTTCCGTCTCTGTGAGCCGCAGCGGCTCATTGGAGGCGGAACTGGGTGGGAAAAAAAAAAAAGTATAACATTTAGGCCAATAAAAGAAATTTGTTATGAAAAAAATGGTACCGCATTTAGGCTGCTTTCACATCAGCGGTTTTTGTAAATCGCGGCAGATGCGGTGAAAAAAAACGAATCAGCCGCGATTACCGCATTACCGCGACACCTGCGGCACAGTTGCCGCAAGCCCCATGGAATGTCTATGGGGGCTTGCCGCAGATGCGGCAAGTGCGGTATCGGCACTTGCAGCAGGTGCGGCTGCAAAAAAAACGCGGCTGACCGCGTTTTTTTTTCGCAGCCGCACCTGCCACAAGTGCTGAAACCGCACTTGCCGCACCTGCCCCACCCTTACCGCAAGCCCCATAGACATTGCATGGGGCTTGCCACAACTGTGTCGCGGTTATGCGGTAAGCGCGGCAGATTGGTTATTTTCACCGCATCTGCCGCGATTTACAAAAAAACGCTAGTGTGAAAGTACCCTTAGTACAAAAATCCTGACATAATCATACCGCCAGGTATAAGATTATTGATTATTGAATAAAATTTTATTATTTATTTAATTATAATTCATGATTTTATGTTTCGAACTTTATCACATCTGAGAGGTCTACTAGAGTCTTCTTTGATCAGGTAATTACTAAGAATTGCAGCCCTACTGTACATAACACCAAATTTCCAAAAAAAAAATGTAACGCTTTTAGCATAAAATTCCAGAATTATTCGTAACGCCAGGGAGGTTAAGGCTAGGCCATCAATATAGAGGGTGGGCCATTTATATGGATACACCTAAATAAAATGGGAATGTTTGGTGATATCAACTTCCGGTTTGTGGCACATTAGTATATGGATGGGGGAAACATTTTCCAGATGGGTGGTGACCATAGTGGCCATTTTCTGGTCATCATAATGGGAGACCCAGACAATGGGGTTTAGGGCACTGCCCTCCGGAGGTCACACTAGGTACTACAAGTTTGTAGACACCGCCCCCTCCGCTTATAAACCCCTACCGCAGGGAACATCCTCAGTTTTAAACTTAGTGTGCTCGGAGGATCACGCTTTGCTTGCACTTCACTGCATTCTCACTACTTACGTGATGGCGTCTGAAGACAAGGTAATAAGGTCCCAGTCGGGACCGGTGACAGCCTCCCCGCTCACCCTTAGTGGCACACGCTGGTGGAGGTACCGGAGGGCCTAGGGCCTGGACACCTGGTGTTCTCCCGGTACGCTGTTACACTCCTCTCCATCCCTCTCTGGGGGGCTCTGGTGAGTGGGAGATGGGAGCCTTGCACAGCTCCGCTCCGTCCGAGGCCTCCCTAAATGGTGCTTACAGACCGGACTGGAGCCAGCCCAGTCCGAGGCCTCCCTAAATGGTGCTTACACTCCGGACTGGGCTGAGCGCCCAGTCTGAGGCCTCCCTAAATGGTGCTTACACTCCAGACTGGTGCTGCACCCCCGTCCGAGGCCTCCCTAAATGGTGCTTACAGACCGGACCGGCACTGAGGCACTCTGTGTCTCCTGTGTGCCTGGGGGTAGTGTCTGGCACTTTATGTGTTTCATGACACTCAGACCGCGCGTTGCCCTCGGGCCCGCGGTTCTGCGGGTGTACCCTGTGCTGGGGTCACCCTGACTGACCGCCCTGTGTGTCACAGGGGCTGAGGCCGTAGGCTGCGGATGTGTGATGTATTTGCAGTCTGTGTACAATGTTTTTTACACTGTTTCCCGCGCTGCGGGCTCCAGCTCCCTCATGAGAAGGATGCTTGGAGGATGGGATGCAGCCCGTGCGGTGACGTCACCGCGGGGCGTGTGTGTGTGTTTCCCGCGTGTCTTCGGCGCCGCCCACAGTTTCACTGTCGGCGGCCATCTTTACCCTCACTTCCCGGCTGGGAACTGTATGCAGCGTGCGTCTGCACTCCAGAGGGGAGACCGGAAGATGGCGCGGAGGTCACACACACACACCGCTTCCTCATACCGCTTTACTGCGGTCGGTAAGCCACCGGGATCCCCGGTTTTATTGTCTGCAATTGGGCTTATCTACCCCTACTGTGGCCATGTCCTCAGCTGGGAAGCGTGCTGCTAAGGCGGCCGAGACCACCGGTACATGTACTACGTGCAATGGAACACTGGTGGAGGGGTCCTGTAATAACTGCGGACGCCCAGAGGCCCGGGCTGCAACTGCTGGGTCAGCAACCCCGGTGCTATACCCTGAGGTTCAGGTGATCTCAGGGCCATGGGAGACTCAGAACAGGATCAATGAATCTCTGTTGCCTCAGCTGTCCTCCATGTCGCAATCCCTGGAGGCACCTAATAGGAGACTGGATAGCCCAGCTACTCCTTCCAGTTACCCCCGGGTGTCTCCCTCTTCTGCTGTGAGACCCCTTAAGCGGGCTCGTCGTGAGGCTTCACCCGAGCTCCAGACTCTCTCTGAGGAGGAGCGTTCCTCTGATGGTGAGGAAGATGATGGGGGTTCAACTTTCGGGTCAACGTCTGTGTCTGAACCTCCAGATGGGGTGGAGGATCTGGTGTCCTCTATTAACGAGTCCTTACGTCTCGTGACATCCCCTGAGGAGGTGGCTGTACACCCGAAGGAGGTCTATCAATGGCTGCGGCCTGAGGCTAGACCAAGTGGCTCCTTCTTGGACCACACCAACTTTGGAAGGGTGGTTAGGGCACCCAGGTTACATCCTGGGCGGCGTTATGTCCGAAAACCGAAGGACACTCGCTTTCCCTTCCCCCAGGAGGTGCTTCAGGAATGGTCGCAGTCCCCAAAGGTGGATGCTTCCATGACCAGGATTGCTGCACGCTCCCTATTTTCTGCCTCTGATAGCTCCTCGTTGAAGGATGCGACTGATAGACAGGTCGAGCAACTCGCCAAGTCTTCCTATGAGGCTGTGGGGTCGTCCTTTGCCCCCAATTTTGCCGCGGTTTGGACCTTACAAGCAATTACTGTCTGCTTGGATGGTATCGCGGAACTGGCAAGGTCCAGTCCAGAGGTCAAGGCACTTACCGAGAGGGCAAGAGCTTATGCTGACTACGCCAGGACGGCGTCTCTGGAAGCTGCCAATCGCTCAGCTGTGGCCTCGGCCAATGCTATTGCGATTCGTAGGTTGTTGTGGCTGCGTCTCTGGGACTCAGATGCCACATCTAAGAAGATTTTGCAGAATCTTCCATTTGCTGGTGACAGGCTGTTTGGCACTGAACTGGACAGGCTGATAAAGGATTCTGCTGAGTCTAAGATACCGCAGAATAAGCCTAAGCCACGATATACGGTGAAAAGGAACCCTAAGCAGTGGTCCTTTCGCTCCAGCTTACAGTCATCAGCATCGTCCGCTCGTGCGGACCGAGGGGCAAGCCTGCTTCGCAGTGGCGCACCAAGAGTCGTCCCAAGAAGCCGGCGGGGGCAGCAGCTGCCACCCCCAAACCCGCCTCTACATGACTCGCTCTCCCTTCCTGCCTCCCCACAGGTGGGGGGCCGCTTGTCTCGCTTTCAAGACCAGTGGCTTCTTCACGTTCAAGATCAGTGGGTTCGAGACGTGGTCTCGAGAGGTTACAGGATAGAGCTGACATCACAACCTTTACACCGATTCCATCGGTCGGTCCCATCGCCAGACAAGGCTCAGGCTTTTTATCGGGTGTTGGAAGGTCTCCGCAGGGACGGAGTGGTGGTCCCAGTGCCCACGGCAGAGAGGTTCAGGGTTTTTACTCCAACCTCTTTATCGTCCCAAAGAAGGACGGATCCTTCCGCCCGGTTCTGGACCTGAAGTTGTTCAACCGCCACGTGCTGGTTCGGAAGTTCCGTATGGAATCACTGCGCTCAGTGATCGCGGCTGTGTCACAGGGGGACTTCTTAGCGTCCATAGATATCAGAGACGCTTACCTTCACGTGCCCATTGCACCGGCTCACCAGCGATGGTTGAGATTTGCAGTGGGGGAGGAACACTTCCAATTTGTGGCGCTGCCGTTCGGCTTGGCCTCGGCACCGCGGATGTTCACAAAAGTGATGGCCTCTATGATGGCTCTCCTGCACGTGCAGGGCCATGCCGTCATTCCCTATTTGGTCGACCTGCTGGTCAGGGCGCCATCGGAACACCTCTGTCAAGCGAGCCTGGATGTGACCATGCGGTCTCTGGAACAATTCGGTTGGCTCCTCAATGTTCAGAAGTCAACCTTGGTTCCGACCCAGTCCTTGACTTATTTGGGCATGGACTTCAACACGTCCTCAGCCCTGGTGTCTCTGCCACAATCCAAACAGGTGGCGATCCGATCGGGAGTACAAGCAGTGCTCCTGTCACCACAATCATCCCTTCGTGGGTTGATGAAGCTGGTGGGTCGCATGGTGGCGGCGATAGAGGCGGTGCCGTTTGCACAATTTCGCCTCCGTCCTCTCCAGCTGGAGATCCTACGCAGGTGGGACAAGAGGACGATCTCGCTGAATCGGCTGGTGACACTGTCACAACCGACCCGGGATTCCCTGCAGTGGTGGCTTCAACCACATCACTTGTCGCGGGGCCGGTCCTTCATAAAACCGTCTTGGTTAGTGGTGACCACCGACGCCAGTCTGAAGGGCTGGGGTGCGGTGTTCTTACACCACAGGGCCCAAGGCCTCTGGACTCTGTCGGAGTCGGCATTGCAGATCAATGTACTGGAGATCAAGGCGATCTATCTAGCACTCCTGGCTTTTCAGAGATTCCTCTCAGGACATCCCATCCGGGTTCAGTCCGACAATGCGACGGCCGTCGCTTATATAAATCATCAAGGAGGAACCAGGAGTGCAGAGGCTCTGGCCGCAGTCCAACGCATCCTATCCTGGGCGGAGGACAACAACTGCCTGATCTCCGCAGTTCACATCCCAGGGGTCGAAAACTGGGAGGCCGACTATCTGAGCAGGCAGGGGATGGACGCCGGAGAGTGGGCCCTTCATCCAGACGTCTTTCGGGACATCTGCAGCAGATGGGGCACTCCGGACGTGGATCTGATGGCCTCACGGCTGAATCATCAGGTTCCGCAATACATGGCGAGGTCATGGGACCCCCAGTCGTTGGGAGCGGACGCCCTGATCTTGACTTGGTCCAGATTCAATCTACCATATGTGTTCCCTCCTCTGGCTCTGATTCCCAGGGTGCTGTGGAAAATCAGGTCGGAATGCAGGGTAGCCATTCTAGTGGCTCCAGACTGGCCCAGGAGGTCCTGGTATCCGGACCTGTGGCAACTGTCAGGCGGACACAGGTGGGCTCTTCCAGAACGCGCAGATCTTCTCGCGCAAGGCCCATTCTTCCACCTCAATTCCAAGGCCCTCAGATTGACTGCATGGCTCTTGAGGCCTGGCTGCTGACATCCAGGGGGTTCTCCCCTACAGTGGTTGCCACTATGAATCGGGCTAGAAAGCCGGTTTCCAGGAAAATGTACCACAGGACGTGGAAAATCTTTTTTACCTGGTGTGCCTCTGGGGCTGGTCCCCGTGGCCCTTGTCCATCCCGACATTGTTGGCATTCCTACAGTCGGGTTTGGAGTTGGGATTATCCCTTGGCTCCTTAAAGGGTCAGGTCTCCGCACTTTCTGTGCTGTTTGACAGACGATTGGCGCTTCTCCCGAAGGTCCGTCAATTTCTGCAGGGGGTGTCGCGGATGGTGCCACCCTACAAAAGACCTATGGATCCGTGGGACCTTAACATGGTCCTGGCGGCATTGCAAAAACCGCCATTTGAGCCTCTGAGGGAGGTTTCCCTTTCTCGTCTGTCCCAGAAAGTGGCTTTTCTGGTGGCGATTACATCTCTGAGGAGGGTCTCAGAATTGGCTGCACTATCGTGCAAGTCTCCCTTTCTGGTGGTTCACCAAGACAAGGTGGTGTTACGTCCACGGCCGGAATTCTTGCCAAAGGTGGTTTCAACGTTTCACCTGAACCAGGAGATTGTTCTCCCATCATTTTGCCCCGCTCCCGTTCATCAGGTTGAGCGCGACCTCCATACTCTGGATCTCGTGAGAGCTATACGCATTTATGTGTCCAGAACCGCCTCCTTTAGGAGTTCGGATTCTTTGTTTGTTCTTACGACAGGTCGCTGTAAGGGGTCCGCGGCTTCAAAGTCAACCTTAGCCAGGTGGATTAAGGCTTCCATTCAAGAGGCTTACCGGTCTTCTGGTTTGCCTCTCCCGGTGGGATTGAAGGCTCACTCTACCAGAGCCGTAGGTGCCTCATGGGCCTTGCGACATAGAGCATCTGCTCTACAGGTGTGTCAGGCGGCCACTTGGTCCAGCCTACACACTTTCTCTAAGCACTATATGGTGCATGCCCATGCCTCTGCGGATGCAAATTTGGGCAGGCGGGTTCTACAGGCGGCGGTTGCCCACCTTTAAAAGGGAACCATGTTATCCGTCTTGTTGAGGAACTCTTCCCGCCCTGGGGTATTGCTTTAGGACATCCCCATTGTCTGGGTCTCCCATTATGATGACCAGAAAAAAGAGAATTTTGTTTACGTACCGTAAATTCTTTTTTCTTTAATCATCAATGGGAGACCCAGTACCCACCCAGTTGTTCCTTTGCATGTTTTGCATTGGCCCTGTTCTCTGTTGAGACAGTGTTTGCCGGGTTGTTGAACCGTTTGTGCACGGCGTTCTTCCCGATGTTTTCGGGTGTGGTTTATTTTCCTCCTCGCAGCTTGTAGACCAAACTGAGGATGTTCCCTGCGGTAGGGGTTTATAAGCGGAGGGGGCGGTGTCTACAAACTTGTAGTACCTAGTGTGACCTCCGGAGGGCAGTGCCCTAAACCCCATTGTCTGGGTCTCCCATTGATGATTAAAGAAAAAAGAATTTACGGTACGTAAACAAAATTCTCTTTTTTGAAGTTGGCCATTTTGGATCCAACTTTATTTTTTTCAATGGGAAGAGGTCATGTGACACATCAAAAGGATTTCATAAGGCTGGGGTCACACACACAGATATCTGGGCAGATATTGGTCACAGATCTCTGGTTGCAGTGAAATCATGGACACATTGCTCCATTTGTACACAGCCACAAAATAGAACTATGTGTCCATAATTTCACTGCAACCAGAGATCTGTGACCAATATCTGCCCAGATATCTGTGTGTGTGACCCCAGCCTTAGAAAAACAATGGTGTGCTTGGTATAAAGGTAACTTTATTCTTTCATGAGTTATTCACAAGTTTATGACCACTTATAAAATGTGTTCATAGTGCTGCCCATTGTGTTGGATTGTCAATGTAACCTTCTTCTCCCACTCTTGACACATTGATAGCAACACCACAGAAGAAATGCTAGCACAGTCTTCCAGTATCCGGTGTTTCAGATGCTGCACATCTCGTATCTTCACAGCATAGACAATTTCCTTCAGATCAGTGATGAGGCAAACTTTTTTGTGAATGGTGAAGTTAACAAACAAAACCAGCGCCATTGGTCTGACACTAACTCACAGTGGATAGATCCCTCCAAGACTGTTGGAACACAAAAATTGATGGTTTGGTGTGGTATATGGGGTACAAAGATAGTGGGGCCATTCTTCATCAATGGAAACCTCAATGCCACTGGATATCTGAATCAGGTAGCAATTTCAGATATCCAGTGGTATTGAGATTTCCATTGATGAAGAATAGCCCCACTATCTTTGTACCCCATATACCACACCATACCATCAATTTTTGTGTTCCAACAGTCTTGGAGGCATCAATCCACAGGTACAGTGCGAGTCTGTTTATGAGCACCATAGCATCTTTGTGATACAGCTCATGATTACACCTTTAAGGATTAAGGCATTAATGTTGTCATGTGAAACAATTGTCTGTTCATATATCTCCCATTATAGAGCAAAAATGAAAATTGTGGAGAAACCAAAAAAGGCCCTGAAGCCAGGTTGGAAGTATCCTGATGATGTGGACCTCGGGAGGCTGCACACCTCCTCTGGTAAGGAGATACTTTTACAAAAAATCGAATTTGAGCCAGCAAGTAAGTTTCTACTACCAGCTGGAGACATTGAAGAGCAAATATATCCTACTGAAGCCGATTCTACAGCCCACCATAATCCAAAGGGGCTTGGAAGGAGGCCTGAAGCGGAGTTTGTAATTGTAAACATTTTTTTTTGCCGGAATTGTTTAGCTTATAAAATATACATATCTGGTATCGCCATAATGACACTTAGGGTACCGTCACACCTGGCGATTTTATAGGCGACGTTGGGGCGCGGCCTATCGCCGCTGACATCGCCGATGTGTCGCCTGATGTAAATAGGCGATGGCGACGCATTTGAGTGGTCGCCTGGTTTCTCAGCAGCGCTCTGAAACCAGGCGACCACTGAGGCAATGTGTACACATCGCCCCATGTAAACGGGGGCCAGCGATCTCACAGGCGATGGGAGCCATAGGCTCCCATGTTACGGCATCGCCGCTGGGGTTTTTAGACACCCCAGTGGCGATGGCGCCTGTAAGAACGCCGGTGCGTTGCCGGAGGTGTCGCCGCATGTAAACATGATGTGACGGTACCCTTAAGGTACCTTTACACGTGTCAACTTTTCTTGGAATTTCACTGGCAACTTACTGGTTGCAGTGAAATCATGGAGACATTGTTCCATTTGTACACAGCAACAAGATAGAACAATGTGTCCATGATTTCACTGCAACCAGTAATGGCCACTTTACACGTTCCAATGTCGTTCCGATATTGGATACAACGACGCAGGAGCGCACACTTTTTGGGCAGAATTCCAAGATCGCATAGGAGATGTTACACAGCGCGATATCGGCAGACAACACAACAGCGATGTGTACGCCCCCTTGTACAGCCGACCCAGGAACGACCATTTAACATGGGAGAGAATAGGGGAAGTTGTCCTCCACATCGTTGTTGGGCTTTCACACAGCCCGATCCGGCCACATCAACCATCCAATATCGGGCCGTTGGAGGGCCTGCTCATTTGATCCCCGATATCGTTTTGGCATCGTTCTTGCATCGCATTGGACATTTAAACCATACAACGCACGAACGATATCGGGGCCAACGCACGAACCACGTGACTTTTTATCGGAGTTGGACGCCGATATCGGGATGTGTAAAGTGGCCATAAGTTGCCAGTGAAATTCCTAGAAAAGTTGCCGCGTGTAAAAGTACCCTTAGAGGTAACACAAAATTAGGGTACCTTTACACGGCGCAACATTGCATGCAATTTCACTTGCAACTCACTGGTTGCAGTAAAATCATGGACACATTGTTCCATTTGTACACGGCAACAACATAGAACAATGTGTCCATGATTTCACTGCTACCAGTAATTTGCAAGTGAAATTGCATGCAATGTTGTGACGTGTTGCGACGTGTAGGGTCCCTAGTTACCCGCTGAGTACCTTGGATACCAGCCGGTGAGCGGAGAAGGCTGGTAACCAAGGTATACATCTGGTATCTAGGCAGCGCCTAGATACCCGCAGTTTACCTTGGAGACCAGCTCCCAGATCTCTCATCTGATCAAGACCTGGCCTTCGGCAGGAAAGTGCTTCAGGCCATAGTCCCTCCCTAAGGTAATAGGTTGGTAATCCTCCTATGTTGTCGTGGAAGGTGATTAGAGAAAACAGAATTAGATCTACAGGTAATTCCTTTTCGAAAAACCTTACACGACAGCACCATTTCCCTCCCTTCTTCTATTTCCTGGATTTATTCTTAGATTTAAAAGTACCTATGCTATGGTGATACGTTGTAAGACACTGGTGATTGGACTCTTTGTTTCCTGTCCCCCATTAGGGTACCTTCACACACAGCAATTTTGCTAGGCAATTTCACAGGCAATTTACTGGTTGCAGTGAAATCATGGACACATTGTTCTGTTTTGTTGCTGTGTACAAATAGAGCAATGTGTCCATGATTTCACCGCAACCAGTAAGTTGCCTGTGAAATTGCCTAGCAAAATTGCTGTGTGTAAAGGTACCTATAGGGTGTGGCGACAACCTCCTATGCTATCATGGAAGGTTCTTAGAAAAGGAATTACCGGTTGAAGATTTGGTGCAGATTTTGATGCAGAAATAAACTGAAGCATGTTAATTGTTGGTGTGGATTTCCCTGCGTTTTTCAGCTCCTCCAGTCATTGGCTTCATTATCAAAAATGCAGGGCACAAATACACACCAAATATGCAGTGTGTTTTCCTGCCACAAGATGTAGATTTGGCACAGGGAATTTCTGCACCAAATCTGCTGTGTGGGCACATAACCTGTCCCAAAAAAGACAAATACACTGTTCTTCCCCAGGCCCAATGCTGAGTCTCTGACGCTGCTGCTGGTCTGTGTTATTGTCTGCAGCGCTCCATCCCCTTAGTGAGCTCAGGAGCTCTACCCCAGTAGCCGGCACAAATCACAAACTCCACTCATTGACTGCAGCACTTTTTTTTTTAATCATATATTTTATTAAACATCAGTGTGAACACGTTCAACATACCTCAGAATTAAGCATTTCTTGTCTCTTTAATGTCAATAAACCTTTCAACTTCCCACCCCCTCCCTCCCCAGACAGCAATTATCCTCCCAGAGATCATTTTCTCAGTATGGCATAAAACAATATTGTGCATTTGTACATTTAGAGTTCATGTTCAGCTTACTAATGCTATTAAGGCCCTCTATACCCTTTGTCCGCCCTTCCCCACTACCTCACCATCACGACCATTACTACCTATCCATTGTGCCCAGAGTTTGTGAAACATTTTGGTGTTTTTCCTCCTGGAGTAGATGCTTTCCTCCAGCCGTATAGTATAATCCCCCTGTTGTATAAACTCCTATCTGAAAGGTGGATCCACCTTGACCCAGTATTTAGCTATCAATTTTCTAGCCATATATAATAATTTTGCTATTGCTATTTTACATGTATTTTCCATTTGAATTACCTCCACGTAACCCAAGACACACCAATGGGTCTCTAGGAATAACACATTTATACTTCTCTTCAATAAGATTAATTACTGTAATCCAATATAGCAACAATCGTGGGCACTGCCACATCATATTATTAACATAACTCAGAAAGGCTTCATTTTAAAGCGAACCTGTCACCCCCCCGGGCATCAAAAGCTCTAATAGCCACCTTCTGCAGCACTAAGGCTGCATTCAGGGAAGGTGACTATAAGCTTTTGATGCCCTTTGTAGTCTGAAATATGAAGTTAGGTAAATGCTTACTCTTAGAAAGACCAGAGACCGGAGGCGGGGTTTCACGCTGCTCCGGCCCGCCCCCTCTTGTCAGTCATGGTGCTCGCCTCTGCTGCCTCTCCTCACTGTGTGAAATGAACGCGCGTCTCCGTTCTCATGCACGGAGCCGCGCATGCGCTGTGCACCCGGTGTCCAGGAAGTCATCGACACCGGGCACACAGCGCATGCGCGGCTCCGTGCATGAGAACGGAGACGCGCGTTCATTTCACACAGTGAGGAGAGGCAGCAGAGGCGAGCACCATGACTGACAAGAGGGGGCGGGCCGGAGCAGCGTGAAACCCCGCCTCCCGGTCTCTGGTCTTTCTAAGAGTAAGCATTTACCTAACTTCATATTTCAGACTACAAAGGGCATCAAAAGGCTATAGTCACCTTCCCTGAATGCAGCCTTAGTGCTGCAGAAGGTGGCTATTAGAGCTTTTGATGCCCGGGGGGGGTACAGGTTCGCTTTAAATTGTAGGCAGACCCTTCACACCAGGCTGATAGCCTTAGCAAAGGCGCACTATGCAAAAACTACTTGATAACAACATATTTGAACATTAAAGATACAAGTACCAAGCAAATATGAATGAGTTTTTACTATGCAAAAAACTTTAAAACACGATGGGGGTTACAGACTTACCAATCCTACACCAGAATTACGTAGGTCAACACGTGTCAATCTAGGACACCCACCACTCAGGTACAGAGAATAAGCTGTAAAATGTGGGAAAATGTAAATATGTTCCGAATGTATATATGTTAATAAGGCTAATGTACAGAAAAAGGGTGAAGAGTAGGCAAAAACATCCCAGACCAGGTACACAACACCAGTAAGAGGGGTAAGAGGAGTTGGCGTAAGGAGTTGTCTAGGGAGAGCAAAATCTTGGCCAATAGGTGATCCCAGGCGCCCAGGAGGCCTACAGCGCTTATGACACGGTAGAAGCCCCTGTAGTACCTAGGACGCCTATGCCGAGGCACCTGCAGCATTTGCTGTTGTGTTTTTGAACCTTTAACCCTACAGAGACTTTGCCTGTTGGACGTTTTACATTTTTCCTTTCTTACTTTCAAAAATGGACCATAGCCACAGGACTGGTAGTGGCAAATACTCGTTTAAACAGCCTGCAGCGGATGGACTAGCGCTGTATGGACTGGTTACCTGTTTCCCATTTCTTCACAGTTTTTGTAAATTTTTAATTTTGAGACTCTGTTCGAATTCAAATGTAAATAGTTATGTCGTGTTATGAAAAATGTTTCCGTCCCGGAGGACTGTATTTAACTAGGGGGGAATGTGGCACCCCTGCAGGGGATTGCCACAGGATCCACCAGTGCAAGGAGGGAATTACACCTTGGTTCAAACAGCACACAGCACCTTCCACCCCAGACCTGAAAGGGGAGCTCTACTGACTGCCTTAAGCCAGATCCCCTTTAAAAGATCCAGGCCTTGAGGGGAGGAGTCAGTTAGTTCCAGAGAGTTCCAGTCAGACAGTGAAGAGAGCAGGAGTGAGGAGCTGGTCGCTGGGAAGGATCCAGGCCCAGGACCAGGGAACACTGATCCAGCTGTGCTACACCCTTGGGAGAGGGTCGGAGGCCAGTGGAGAGTAGGAAACTCAAGGAAGGGAACCAGTCAAGGTTTTCTTGTAGTACACCCGGACACCGGAGTCCGACGCTGCCAGCATCCACTGCAGCAGTAAAACCCGGAAGGACCAGGAGTTAACCCCTGAAGAAAGCACAGTAAGAGACACTCGAAACTGACCAAATAAAGGACCAGGGGCCATAGGAGGAATAGGGACCCCGCAGAAGGACCTCATTGTCAGTTTAGAGCAAAGCCCTGAGAGGGAGAAGGAGCGGTGAGTTCAGTCACAGGCAAGACCTACTCCAAACCACAGAGACAGAGGAGGCCTCACAACTTTCCAAGGTGGAAGTCCCAAGTTGACCCGGGGACCTGGTTATTTCTCTGGACTGTACCTGTTGCCCTGTCACCAGTAAAAGGTACCAAAACAAAGATCACTGTGTGTGTGTGTGCCTGCTTAACCGCCGCTATTCACCGCATTGACTGCAGAGACGCGACTACTACTCCCCACATCCATCCCGCTGCACTGAGGTAAAGCTCCACTTGTGGGGAGCTGTACTACACTGAGCTGCACTTATATCACCTCAGCGGCCGGCTGCAGCATTGGTATACCCATTACCAGGTACTACAGGTGGCGTCACGTTACCAATCCTCTTATCCCCCACCATTCCCCGCCATTGAGGGTCCAGGGCATGGCACCGGGGACCGACCAGCCGTGATCCCCCATCAATGTCGCCATCAGCCCCGGTACCCGAGTACCCCATACGCTGTCGACCGCCTCACTAATGTCTAGATAAAACATTTATCATAGTACCCCAATTGTCATCATGATCAAGTTGTGGAAACATGGAATTCTGGACAAACTAATAATGTTTCATGATGTTTTTTTTCTTTCTGTGACCCTAAGTAATTTAGAGTTACAGGCAATATGGTGTATACAATCAGATGTCTTTTCATATGTCCGCCCTGTATCTGTGCGCGCTGCATCGGTGACCCGGACGCTTCTCTGCCTTGTGTGGCATCTTTATGCGGGTCTGCGCATGCGCCTGAGCCATGGTGACACATGCCTGGTCCCGTGCATGTGCGAGATCCCCTGTACACCGGCAGGAAATAGGCGTTGGTGACAACGGGCATGCGCGCCACAACACCAGATAGGTGCGAACACTTTGGGCTAATTCCAGCACATTGAGGTGTGCATGTAGGATATAAAAAGGGCCATTTTAGTCAAAGCAGTGTACCTGAACCTACTACCCTGAAGAAGCCTGCATTCAGGCAGGTGAAATGTACGTAGGGCTCTTCCGTGTCCTTCTTTGACCAGATGGTTGGCTCAGATTAACTCTTTCTACACTTTATTTCTGGGATGTGATAGAAAAGTGTTGTTGCCCTGCCTGCAAATACAGTCTCTCTATTGTTAAACAGGCGCATTGACTCATGCACATGCACTTTATTGAGACTGCAGGTTCAGCACTCACTGCTGCTTAGAGGATCCACACACTATATTTACTAGGGATGAGCGAGTATGCTCGGCGCTACTCGTTACTCGCACGAGTATCCCAGTATTCGGGATGCTCAGCGAGCACTGAGTACTGCTGAGATGCTCGGACTCCTCGCTAATAATTAGCAATCTGACACAAATACATTGCCCCCTTCAGTGCACACAGTGAGCTGGCACCTCACAGAGAGCAGATTGATTGTTAGGATCCCTCTGGGGGGCACAGCAAGGTAATATATGCTGCGACGATTTGAAAAAGCCCACCCTCCCGCCCTTTCCCAGAAACATTCGTTTTATAGCCGGAAGTCTGTGGGCAGAGCCTGTCACTAATTGACTTACATTGGGCTCGGTGCTCTGGCCGAGTACACGAGTATCTTGGGATGATCGGCCAGAGCATCGAGCACCCGAGCATTTTAGTACTCGCTCATCTCTAATATTTACCTCTCACATTAGGGATTTGATGTGGCATGTAGTTGATATATTACTTTTTGCATAATAAAAACTCATTCATATTTGCTTGGTACTTGTATCTTTAAAGGGATCCTGTCACCCCCAAAACACCTCATAAGCTATTAAAAGATGCCCCTAGAGCATATTCACACTTATCCTACACTCCTTTTAGCTCCTAAATGCAGCTAGTGAAAATGAAGATAAACGTTATTAAACTACCTCATTAGCGATGATAATGAGTGACTATTCTATGCATAGTCACCCAGGCAGGCTCTCCCTCTTTCTAATATCACGTCTCAATAGGCGTGATCTTCAAATCACATTCAAATGCGCTCCTCCCCGCTCTCCTATTCCGGCTGGGCTGCAGTGTGGGGCTGTAAGACGCGAATCGCGTCATTTCCGGCTTCGGGTGACGTATGTACATTCGCGCCGCTCTGTTATGCCTCCAGCACGCATGCACAGTGCGGGGCTTGAAGCTAACAGAGCGGCGCGGGTGTACCCACGTCACCCGAAGCCGGAAATGACGCGATTCGCGTCTTACAGCCCCACACTGCAGCCCCGGCCAGAATAGGAGAGCGGGGAGGCGCGCATTTGAATGTGAGTTGAAGATCACGCCTATTGAGGTGTGATATTAGGAAGAGGGAGAGCCTGCCTGGGTGACTATGCATACAATAGTCACTCATTATCATCACTAATGAGGTAGTTTAATAACGTTTATCTTCATTTTCAATATATACATTTAGGAGCTAAAAGGAGTGTAGGGTAAGTGTGAATATGCTCTAGGGGCATCTTTTAATAGCTTTAGAGGTGTTTTGGGGTGACAGGATCCCTTTAATGTTCAAAAAAAACCCAAAAACCTGCCACATCATGGGCAGAATCCCATCCCGCTCACTAGTGCATCTCAGACATTCTGATGTAGGTCTCACTCCTGCCTTAAATAATAAATCGGAGGGAACCTATAGGTTCTATGAATAGTAAATGGTTGATATTACCTCCCCGATTCACTTAACGATAATTTTGGGACATATTCTAAAATAGACTCCCACTTGTCCTCTTCTATAGTGCCCAATTCCTTCTCTCTCTTCCCTGTATTGGGTCCCTCAACAGGAAGGTATGCAGGAGATCACCATACACACTAGATATCACCCTCTCGTGTTCCCCTCCATACATATATAATTCAAGTAGTATATCTTTTTGTATAGTTATACCACCCGATTTACATTGCTGTTTAAATGCATGACTTAGGGCCCTTTCACATCAGCGTTTTTTTAAATTTGCGGCAGATGCGGTGAAAAAACCGCATCTGCCGCAACTGCCGCATAACGGTTCCACTTGCGGCACGGTTGCGGTTTTTTCCATAGGAAGTATAGGGGGACTTGCGGCAGATGCGGCAAGTGCGGTATTGCACTTGCGGCAGGTGCGGCAGAGAAAAAAAACGCGGTCAGCTGCGGTTTTTTTCTCTGCCGCACCTGCCGCAAGTGCAATACCGCACTTGCCGCATCTGCCGCAAGTCCCCCTATACTTCCTATGGAAAAAACCGCAACCGTGCCGCAAGTGGAACCGTTATGCGGCAGTTGCGGCAGATGCGGTTTTTTCACCGCATCTGCCGCAAATTTAAAAAAACGCTGATGTGAAAGGGCCCTTACTTGTATAACTTGGTATCTACTTGTGCTAGGGAACTGAAACTCCTGCAATGTCCCAAACGTCTTGAGCTCCTGGTTCTCCAACAGCTGGAATACATAGTGAATCCCCCAGCTAGACCAGTCCTTCAACTATCCCATTTTGTAAAATTCAGACAATCTATCATTAGACCACATGGGAGAGTACAGAGTCAGCTTGGTCACCCCTCTGATTTGCTTGACTCTTCCCCACATTCTATGCAATAGTCGTTGCGTTGGGTATCTCCTACCCATCCTCCCAAAAGATCCTGCCTCTAATCCTTGTATCTACCCACTTCATATTCTAGAATGGCCTGTACTGACTTTTTTCTTTGTCCTTGTCACCCAGCCCCTAACATGATGGCTCTGAAACATCAGGAAATATTGCCAACGATTAGGCAAATCTAGGCCCCAATCCTTCCTTGGGTGTTTGTAGGATTTCCAATTTAATCCTGGGCTGTTCCCCTCCCCCAAGTAGGATCTCTGAACATAGAATTAATACGCTGAAATATGGTGTGAGGTATCCATATGGGAGAATTATGTAGCACATATATGCAAATTGTCACTTAAGCAGACAAACCAATGCCACCAATAAAGGTAGCAATCCTAAAAGTCATAATTGACTCTTTAACGAGCCTTTTAATATGACTTAGGATTTGTGCCAGATCAAAACCCCAAACTTCAGATGCTGCATTTCGGGGTGACTGCCCCTCATCAGTGCAGTGTGTGGGAATTCTGATCTGGCTGTATGAGAGGCTAAGACGAGGTCTGGGGAAGTATCTATAGTAATTTAGGCATTAGTACCATTTTAATTTGGTTAAAGAGGACCTGTCAGCCCCCTGCTGCATGGCAAAGTAAATGCAGCACTGAATGCAGCATGTCTGCTTCATTCAAGGAATGGGTCCCCCATGTCTCTAGCCTCCCTGTACCCTGAGAAATACACTTTATAGAGCTTTCAGATAAGAAGTCTAATGGATGGGATCTATATAACAGGTCATCACCGCTGGCACAGTCCTCCCGCCTTCTCCTTGTGTATTCAGCCTCTTGTATGTGAATTACGGCACTTCCTGTTCTGCCCTCCTCTTCTGCTCTGTCAATCACGCTGACGCACAAAGCGGCATTTCGTGACATCACTGGCAGAGCCCGCCTTGCTGTTTGAATAAAGCAGGGCGGGCTCTGCTGGTGACGTCACGCAATGCCGTTTTGTGCGGCAGCGTGATCGACAGAGCAGGAGAAGAGGAGGGCAGAACAGGAGGCGGTGGCAGACACATAGAGGGGGTGGAACAAACGAGGAGGCTGGAGGACTGTGCCAGCGGCGACGACCTGTTATACTGATCCTCCGTAGACCTCTTACCTGAAAGCTTTATAAAGTGTATTTCTCGGGGTACTGGGGGGGCTAGAGACATGGTGGACCCCTTCCCTGAATGCAGCAGACATGCTGCATTCAGTGTTGCATTTACTTTGCCATGCAGCAGGGGGGTGACAGGTCCTCTTTAATCCGACCCACAACCGAGAGACGCAACTTGCTCCATGTTATTGCCTTAGCCTTTAATTTTCCAAAAAGTGGCTGAACATTAAGTCTCGTATAATCAGAGGTAATGCAAGCTGGATTCCCAAGTATTTGAATTGTTCTACCATCCTAAGCTAAGTATGACTAACTTTAGCGTGTGCCCCATCTCTCCCTTTATCCACCAATATGACATTTGATTTATCCTAATTAATTTTTAACCCTGACAGACCACCAAATCTTTCAATGATATCTACCCCATTTTGTAGCGACTCCCTTGGGTCTTGTAGAAACGACAATACATCGTCTGCATAAAGTGCAATCTTCTCCTCCAGCGAACTATACTTAAACGGAACCTGACCCCTCATAATCACCCCCAAGCCTCTCAATACCCTGCACCCTCACAAGTCATTTCCAACATTCCTTTTGTGTTGAAAATGCTCCCTGTAAAAGTTCAAATTTTGCCTTTTATACTTACAGATTTTGCGACTTCTCACTCAATAAGTCACACCTCCTGTGCTTTCCTAAGCCTGCCTGAGCCCCCCATTATCGTGCCCCGATGGGCGTGATAAGGAATCCAACTTCTCCTCGCCCTGCTGTATGGGCGGAATAGCCGGTATGATGCAAATAATGTCACATCCGGCCAGGATGACGTCGGTACACCCTTTAGGTGTACCGCCATCCTCACCGTGCGCATGCGCGGGGCCGTAAAGCAAAACCTGCGCATGCGCAATGCGCATGGTGAGGTTGGCGGTACACCTAAACGGTGTGTACCAACGTCATCCTGGCCGGATGTGACATAATTTGTGTCATACCGGCTATTCCGCCCATACAGCAGGGCGAGGAGGAGTTGGATTCCTTATCACGCCCATCGGGCGTGATAATGGGGGGCTCAGGCGGGCTTAGGAATGCACAGGGAACGCCCTGTGCGACTTATTGAGTGAGGAGAGTCGCAAAATCTGTAAGTATAAAAGGCAAGATTTGAACTTTTCTAGGGAGCATTTTCAACACAAAAGGAACGTTGGAAATGATTTGTGAGGGTGCAGGGACAGGTATTGAGAGGCTTGGAGGTGATTATGAGGGGTCAGGTTCCCTTTAAAGCCCTTCACCCTGTCTGCCTTCCTTCTGGGCAGCCAGTGGTTCCATAATCAATAAAGATTAAAGCTAGTTGACATCTCTCCATTGACTCTAATTCTGGCCGTCGGGGAGGAGAACAGCAGCCTTATCCAAGAGATGAAGACTGGACCAAACCCATCTGCCTAAGGACCATCCACAAATAGCCCTACTCCACACTATCAAACGCTTCATGTGCATCCAGTGATTCGATCGCCTTATGCCCTGCATTATCCACAACCAGTTGAATATTTAGGAATAACCGTCTCCGGTTTTTAGAAATAGATTTATTTGGCATAAAACCCTACTGGTCTGGGTGAATTACATTGGTAACAACCCGGGCCAGCCGGTTTGATAGTGCCTTAGCTAGTATCTTCACATCAGCAATTAAGAGTGAAATGGGTCCTATGTGATTCTGGCCTCCTCACATCTTTGTCCTCTTTGGACAAAAGCACCACAATTGCCTTTCTCATTGATTCCGGCAGCCTCCCCACCTCCAATGCATCCATGAATACCTCTCTTAATTTGGGCACTATTAGGTTTAGAAATGCTTATATAACTCTATCGGTTTGCCATCTGCCTGGGGCCCTGTTATTTGCCATAGAAACCAAGGCCACCTCAAGCTCCCCAAACGACAGAGGTTGCTCCAGATTCTCCTATCTTCCTTGTTCAGTGTTGTCAATCCGCCCATGACTGTGATGTGTATAATTCCCCATAAAAACCCCCTAAACTACTCCAATATATCTTTCATCTCTGTAACCTAAGTATCACTCTCATTATATAGATTTTCACATAGGCCGATTCTCTTTGGGAAGCTGCTACTACTGATAACAGGTGGCCCACCTTCTCTCCTTCTTCATAAATGGATACTTTGTGGAACTCAATTTTCCGTTCTTCACTCAAGTGAATTCTATCAGCCTCCTCCTGAGCCTCCCTCAACTACCGCTGCGTCCCCAGTGTGAGCTGTTCAACCATCTCAATCTCCGCTTTCCTCAACTCTTCAATAACTTTCTGCTCTGCTTTCCGCTTTTTGTTTTACACCTGGAAATATCCTGAATTAACAACCCTCTAATATATGCTTTCATATTACTCTAGTTGCGCTCCCAGTATTTATCTGAAAAATTCTTCCACTTCCCTTTGAATTCCATGCATATCTACAGTATAAGGTTTAGCCATACTGGATTCACCTTCCACCCCCTCTCACCCAGTTGCTCAAAGGAAGTGAGTGGCAAACTACCTTCATTGATTGCATTGTGGTCCGAAATCACTCTGGGCAAATATTGCACCCCTTTTACCAATCTGTCCATCAGCCTATACCCTAACACCATATCTATGCAAGACATGGAGGAATAACATAAGTAACAGCGCACATCTGTGTTCCTCACGCTCCACAAGTCTACCAATCCCATTTCTGTTACGTATTTACCAAATGAAGTCTTCGTCCCACTATCGCTCCCCTGTGAACTGCATTTACTTTTATCCCAGTACTCATTTAAAACATTATTCATGTCTCCTATTAACAACAAGGGTACTCCCACTCTATGTCTTGTTAGATCTAAGATTTCCTGAATTTTCCTTCCAGAGTAGGGTGTGGAAAATACAGTAGCCAGACACATCAACTGAGCATAGATTTTGCACACCAGGAATATATACTGTCCTTCCTTATCCACCTGAACTTTCATTTCTTCATATGTTACCGAGGAATGGATCAAAACCGATACTCCTCTTTCCTGACCCATTTCCTAGCCAGAATCAATCTTCAGTTAAATGAGTCTCTAAAAGGCATATTATTGATAGTATTATATGAGCAATGATATGTTGTATTGCTGATCTTCTACTCCTATCTGATAGGCTTCGTACATTCCAGTTTAGGACCTTAAGTACACCCGCCATTTATTATTAGCGATTCACATAACTGAACTCTAATCCCCTCCATTGCTGTCCCTTTTCCCTCCCACCAACCCCATCACCTCCCACCCTCTCTTAAACAGTCCATAAACTAAAGTTTGAGCCACTACTCCTTCCCACCCACCCCTTCTAGCAGCTCCAACTCTAGCGCGCCTTCCCCCTTGTCTCCCTTATTATCTCCCTTACTATCTTCTTTGTCAGACGCCTTTTCACCTCGTTGGATCCCATCCTTAGTTTTCGTACTAAAGCCGAGTAGTCTGAGTAAATAGAAATGTTCTGTCCATTAATTGTCAGATCCTAAATGGTTCTAGCCTTTCTCAATATAGTATCTCTGCCCCGGTATTTTAGAATTTTGGCTAGCAGGAGTCTCATCTGGAGTCAGGGTGCTCTCTCAACCACAAACACTTAAGACAGAGTTTCCTCACCTACTTTGGATTTTAGCCAAGTCTCGATGAATTCAGTAGGGTTTGAACCCTCAGCTTTCTCCGGGACTGCGACTATTCTGAGATTGTTCTGCCTGAACCGTTTTCTAAGTCATCAGTCTTGGCTGGTAGGTCTGAGATTTGCTGTATGTACCGTTTTTGGGCTTCCTGCAATTTCACAATCTGGCCTTCTGCAGTAGCCACTCCTTCTTCCACTTCTCCAGTCCTAATATCTGCCTTTCACATTACAGCTCTAATGCTTGCCATCTATCCTTGTATTCCATTTACTTGCTGTGTCAGGGTTGTAAGAGCATGCTTGCAAAAAGACACCACTGCAAACCATCTTTAATAGTGGGTTCTCCTGTGCTGGAATCATCCATTTCCTCAGGGATTTTATATCCTGTACTGTCCTGTGGGCCTGCAGCATCCTGCCCTTCTTCCTCCATATCCATGTCCTGCTCCAACAGATCCTCTTCTGCTTCTTCACCTCCTTCTGCCCAGGTGATTCATGTTCCTCCACCTCCACCCTTGCAAACCTTTCCAGCCGGGCCACCGCCGCCATCCTCCTCATACAGGCCGCGTTCTCTCTGGCCGCCTCCTCCTTAGCATCCGCACCATCTTGGATCTGGCCTCCCTCTCCAGCTTCAGCATCCCGCTGTCCTGCGGGTCATGGCGGTGTCTGATGTGGCCGCAAAGGCACCCGCGGGATCCCGGGCATCTCCTCTCACAGGCACAGGTACTCTCTGGCCTGTGTGATGCAGAGATCACAGCTTTTAAAGTGGTATACAATCGGGAAACCTCCATGCTGTGACTGCTAACATCGCTGGCTAGGCCATACCCCTGACTGCAGCACTTTGATGTGATGTAAGCACTGCACACAATAAGACATCAGTAGCAGTGGTGGTGACTCAGTGTAAAGGGCCCATTTCACGCTACGATATTGTTAACAATATCGTTTGTACGTCACAGCTTTTTGGGTGGAGCAACAACATCATAATGATGTCGTTGGGTGTGACAAGTATAAACGATCAACGATAAGTCGGCTGATTGTTGATGGGAGGTTTTTGAACCGAACCTTAAACCAAACGATGATCGTCCGTTCAACCTGCAGCATCGGTGTGTGTGACACCTTGATAACGATATCGTTAACGACTTTGCCTTTTCAGAACTGAAGGACGTAGGCGATCAAACGACGGCAAGTATTGTCCGCTTATCGCGCAATCGTTGCTGCATCGTTCTCGATATCTGTAAGTGTGACATTTCACTAGCGATCCTTGAACGACGTTCAAGCAATCTAGGTGAAGTCGGATCGTTGGTCAGATCGTTCAACCATTGAAGCGTGAAAACTGCAGTTAGGGGAAAGTTTATTTTTTTCCCCTATTTAGGTTCTGTATATTAATGTTACATGTACAGAAGCAGCCTCCCAATTTAAGAAACATCATGGTCCGAAGTTTGATGCCCTCGGATACACCAAAAGGAACATATTCATGCAATGTGAAGAGCTGCAAGACCTGTGCTCACATAGAGACCAGAGACAGGATACAGATCCCCAACACACAGCAGGATTATAAGATTCCTGTGACTTTCACATGCTCCTCTTCTTCTATTTAATTATGTGCACCATATGCCCAGTGGGCTCTTTTTATGTTGGTGAGACTGGGCAACGTCTAAGAGCAAGGATGAGGTCTCATCGTCACACAATTACACATGAAAAAATCAATTTTCCAGTAGCGGAGCATTTTTCTTGCCAGTGACATAACTTTGATAATATGAAGGTTTTAATTTTGAGAGGTAATTTCAAATCCCAAAAACATCGAAGAGTGTGTGAATCCAAACTAATTAGAAGTTTCAATTGTATACAGAACGGACTGAACATCGCTGATGGTTTTATGGCTCATTACCACGTCTAAACAATGTTGTTCAAAGACATGGAAATCTTACCAGGTTTTCTTATAAATTAGTGTCCTAAAGACTTTATGACCACTAGGCCTGCCTGATTGAAGATCCTCTCCAAGGCTGCTTTGTTTATTTTGCCAAATTTCCAGTCCCTGTAATGTTTATTCAGTCAAATGTCCAATCATTTTAGTTGTGCATGCATATATTTTGAGTTTCATTCAATATCTTGTCATACCATGCCTGATGAAGAGACCTGAGTCGTCTCGAAAGCTCGCCTTATAACATCTTTATTTAATGTTTGTTAGCCATTAAAAGGTATCACAACCACAAGATTTGTATCTTGTTTCTCACACTGAGAGCAATCAACATTTTCTCAACTGGCTAACACGGTACCAAACCTTTTTCTTCTAATGTACAAGGTGACGCATGATGGTCTCCGATTAATGTTACATGTACAGAGGTGACGCATGATGGTCTCCGATTAATGTTACATGTACAGAGGTGGCGCATGATGGTCTCCGATTATGTTACATGTACAGAGGTGACGCATGATGGTCTCCGATTAATGTTACATGTACAGAAGGTGGCGCATGATGGTCTCCGATTAATGTTACATGTACAGAGGTGACACATGAGGTCTCCGATTAATGTTACATGTACAGAGGTGACGCATGATGGTCTCCGATTAATGTTACATGTACAGAGGTGACGCATGATGGTCTCCGATTAATGTTACATGTACAGAGGTGACGCATGATGGTCTCCGATTAATGTTACATGTACAGAGGTGACGCATGATGGTCTCCGATTAATGTTACATGTACAGAGGTGACGCATGATGGTCTCCGATTAATGTTAAATGTACAGAGGTGACGCATGATGGTCTCCGATTAATGTTACATGTACAGAGGTGACGCATGATGGTCTCCGATTAATGTTACATGTACAGAAGTGACACATGATGGTCTCCGATTAATGTTACCTGTACAGAGGTGATGCATGATGGTCTCCGATTAATGTTACATGTACAGAGGTGACGCATGATGGTCTCTGTTTGTTTTTTTGTTCCAGGTGGTGACGTGATTAGTGCTCAATGAATTCCAGATCCTCAAAGGTCTTTTCCAGTTGAGAAGTTATCCATGAGATGGGATCGAGTGTCTAGATGGGAGCAGGTCTTGAGAATCTTGGAACACTTGCATTCTAAATTCTACTCTCCAGTGTCTGATATACACCTCTCTAGCTAACTACTGTGTCCAAGGAGCATGGCCGCATGTGTGAGTAGATTTTTCACATACGCAGATTCTATTTGCATCACTTTTTTTTAGATCACATTTTAAAGAGGTTTCACATCTTATAATGTGAGACATTTACAGGATGTCAGGGCCTCACAGTCACAAAAGGATTCATATCCTAGCAATATGGGGAAAGCTCACTTTAAATATAGTGATCTTAAATCCTAATCTACCTGTTAAAATGAACTGTGCTATAAATGGTCTGTTCTTTCAAAGTAGAAAGGTATTGTAATGGCTGCTTTCCATGTATTCAGGTCAGCATGGTGGACACTGTGTGCTGTGCATGATGGAGGACCTTGTGATCCAAGCCTTTGCCAACAGTGAAGCAGTATCATGCCAGTTTCTTTTATTAGTGAACTAAACGGTAAGACCATGTGAAATGTTACATTTTTGCAGCAATTAATTGCAGGTTTATTGTTATGGAGGTTCTGTTATCCTAGTTGGGCTATAGCTATAGTATTCTTTTTTGCCTGCGACTCCTCGTCTCCTTAGCTTACATTGGTTCCATTTGTTTAGCACACTTGTACATTTGGAACACTAATATCTGATGCGCGATGCACTGGAAGCTTGTACCAAACACTGACTTTCCGTGGGTTGAAAGGTGGGTCCCCACTGGTCTCTAAACACCCACTGCCTGTGACTGGTACATCTCTCCCTATACACGCATGCATCAAGGTGAGAAGCTGCCGGGGACCACAAGATGTTTGACTAGTATCCTGAATGGCTTAATTCCCATCAGCTTTCAGGCACTTTGACTCTGAGATGTTGTGGCATTTCAGAGAAACACATACATACCTGAAATCATATATCCAATGTCTGATGCATAGGGTGAGCTGCATGTATCTGCTGTCAGTTTCTCTTTAAATTTGTATATCCTACTACATAATCGCCTTATCATGTCTGTCTCTCTGTAACGGAAATCCCTCGTCGCTGATTGGTGGCCGCTGAGCGCGGCGAACAATCAGCAGCAGGAGTAGTCCGTCCGCAAATTGGCGCGGGATTTGAACCACGCACGCTACCATCGGGAGATCAGCGGCGGGACATGACCGGTCATCTCCCCGCTGTTCGCAGCAGAAGTACCCCTAGTGATCTGACTCAGTGTGACACGCAGCAACCAGACCCCCGTTGTGAGATCACTGAACCTGTCACGGAGGTCAGCAGCAACAATCTCACCAGCAACCACGTACTGATTCTCCAGCGATCCCTACCAGGTCGCATCATTTGTCAGGATTGCTGGAGCGTCTCCAAGTGTGACGGCACCTTACTAATCGCTGGTGAGGTGTCACACGTGCAGATATATTGAATCGAAGCCGCGTCGCTGATTGGGGAAATGATTGCATTATTTTTAAATGTTTATAAATAAACTACATATATATTCTAAAATACCCGATGTGTTAGAATCGGGACACCATCTAGTGTATTATAAATAATAACCTCTTTTCTGAAAAATGTAGTTATCTTAAACTGAATAGGGTTTGATTAGCTAATAATGCTCTTATGCATTGTGTGAGGCTGGAAACAGTCTAGTTGGTTTCTGGCCAGGAGAATCTATATCACATAACTGCGATCATGTGACTGACATTTTTAACTGACACCGGAGAATCCTCGTAGAGCGTGCAATGTGCGGATGCACAAGTCTGACATTTATGACAGCAGATTTGTTGTTTTAGACCTGACAATCCCTTTAATGCTGTAATAATTGAGTAGACTGGCAGATCTCTCTAAAGGTACCATTACACGCTTCAATGTCATAACAATATCACTAACGATCTCATGGGCGCGCGGTCGTTAGGACATCGTTTTGACATCGTTATGAGATGTCACACGTGTAGATATCTTGGATGTAGTGAGCAGCTGTCATTCGCACAATTGATGCAGCAGATTGGCTGATCATGGATCGTTTGATGTGAGAACATGTTCTCAAATTTGCGATCAGCGATCCAACGATTTATCATAGTCGTATCTTGGTGTCACACGCAACGAAGTCCTAACAATGTCGTTTGAACAACTCCAAACCCGTGACGTTACAGCGATATTGTTCACGATCTCGTACCGTGTAACGGGGGCCTTAAATGTGTCTCTCCCATAGTTCTTTGTACTGAAAGAGCCCGTTTGTTTTTGTTCTTTTATGTTGTCCGTGGTTTGTGCGTTGTATTGTAAATATGATTCCTGTGTATAAGAGGGCCCAGGTTCCCTAAAAATAACGTGTTATTTGTACAACTGCTGGACCTTTTGGTGATTCCTGTATTTTTCGACTATAAGGCTAGGGCCACACTTGGGAGCCTGCATCCAGTAACTGGATGCATTACTGGATCCACTTTTTCCCCTAGCCATTTTTGAGGCATTTTTACCGGATCCGGTACCGGATGGGATCTATATGTACCATGCGTTACCGGAACCGTTTCCCTTAGGGTCCCATGTTAAAAAAACGGATCCGGTTTTGATCAAACACCAAAAAAATATTGCAGACCCTATTAAAAACTGACTTCTCAAAAACGCAATGCAGTAGACGGATTGCACTTTGGCAAACAAATGTTAACATTGGAGTCTATGGGTCCGATACCGGATCAGGTTTTCAGGATGAAAAATAGGATCCAGTAGCAGGATTGCAAACGCAAGTGTGGCCCTAGCCTAACATGCACCAGACTATAAGAACGCACCCAGGTTTTAGTGGAGGATGAAAAGGGAAATACATGTAAGCAAGGTGTGTATGATTTCTATCCTCCCACTCCCCCCCATCCTTGTGTATGATTCATATTCTCCCCCCAAATCCATCCTGGTGTATGATTCTACAACACCCCCCCCCCCCCACACACACGCACACACACACACACACACACACACACCATCCTAGTGTATGATTCACATTCTCCCCCCCAATCCATCCTGGTTTATGATTTCCCCCCCCCCCCCCATCCCACCATACTGGTGTATGATTCTCCCCACCCCTATCCTGGTGTATGACTCTCTCCCACCCCAATCCTGGTGTATGACTCTCTCCCACCCCCATTCTGGTGTATGATTCTCCCCCACCCCCATCCTGGTGTATGACTCTCTCCCACCCCCATCCTGGTGTATGACTCTCTCCCACCCCCATCCTGGTGTATGATTCTCTCCCACCCCTATCATGGTGTATGATTCTCTCTCACCCCCATTCTGGTGTATGATTCTCTCCCACCCCTATCATGGTGTATGATTCTCTCTCATCCCCATCCTGGTGTATGATTCTTCCCCCACCCCCATACTGGTATATGATTCTCACCTACCACCCCCATACTGGTGTATGATTTCCCCCCCATCCATTTTTTTAAGATTTATGTATATATTTAAATATTTTGTGTGTGACTTTGCTTTTATCTTATTTGGGTTTTTTCATCTGAGACAAATGTTCAAATCTGGACAGTGACCTTTTTATCTATTGAAGTATGAAGTGTGCTTGCTCAAGCCGTAAACACAACACACTTGGTTTTTAGTAGATGTATCGCTAAGCAATAGTTGAATGCAATCCTTCAGCTTTTCCTCCATATTTCCGAGATCCCTATAGATTTGGATGAGTCAGTAGACAGATAGCATTAAAAAGAATCTGCTAGTAAGTTCAATACCACCCCTCACCTGGCAAATAATGTATAATGGCATTCAGGTGTTTGAAAAATGGAGCAGATTATTGCAGTCGGTGGGCTTAGTGTATAAGTCAGTACTAAGTCCACTGACAGGACTATAGATCAACATCGTATCGAGAAAGTTAATCTTAGTATCATTGTGTTGCAACAGAAATGTGAGACCCGAAATTCTGGTATTCAAAAAAGACAGTAAGGTCGTTCAGACTGCCCTTCAGATTATAAAGATATAGTCAATGTATCTTCCACGTTAAAACGTGTTGTTGAAATAATGAATTCCCGTACACGTGGTTGTCCTCAAAATGCGTCATGTAGATGTTCGCGAAAGGGGGGCCACATTAGATCCCATTGCTGTCCCCTTCCTTTGTAGAAAATATTGATCCTCAAAGAGAAAAAAATTCTCTTCGAGAACCAATTTGAGGAAATCCAAACATACATTTTTGTGTCTCGCTAACTCATATGGTGTCAAAACCACGCACTGCGTTAACCCTTGTGTGTTTATGCTGTGTATAAGAATTGACATCCATGGATAGTGTGCAACCAGTAGGATCCTTCCAGCTTTGTATGTGGGTACGAATGCCGTTGTATCCTTAAGATACGACTTAGAACTGGTATCACAGTGTCAGTATCTTTTCAGTAAGATAGCTCGGTGACAATATGACTCATGGATGTACTATTGGCCGTCTATGCTGTGGAGATTTTATGAATTTTGGAGTGTGTAGAAGAAGTGGGTATGGGATGTACATTTATCAAAGAAATCCCTGATGTTTTGTCTATCACCCCGTGTTATAATAGTGGTCCACCCTCTCTGACTACGTGATACTTTGTCCATGGCTCTCTGGTAAAGGAGTGTATGTGCTTTCATTCGATAGTTGTTGTTTAATCTCGGACAATAATAAACTTGTCCATGATGACAATCGCTCCCCTGTCCGCGGGTTTCACTATAATTCTTTATTTCTTGAGTGTCTTAAAGCTACGTGTTCCTCAGTGTGAGATATCTCGTAACCGAATCTGCCCCCCTCTTCTCTTAGACCTCGTTTTGATCTCTTTTACCAACCCAATATATGTTGAATGGATTACAGTTTTAGGAGCATAAGTGACTAGGGTTTTTAAGGCCAAGAGCTTCAGGTTCAAAACATGAGGCATATTGATACAATTGGTGGATCTTGATTGATTGGCAACTGAAATGTTCCTTCAATCTTGCGTTCTAAAAAGCAGTTCAGCTCCATCTACCTGGAAGGGTCCTGACTTGATTGGACAGACGAGAGTCCTTTTAGAGGCAGTTTGAGTTCGGCCGGGAGATAGTTTTGCCTAGATGTTGAAGACAGGTTCTCCTGGAGAGCCGGGTCTGGATTGATAGTCTCCCTGTCCGGCCGTTTTATCTGGCTCCTCCTGGTCTTCCTCTGTTGGACTTCGCACCCCTAAAAAAGGATGCTGTCCTTTTCGCTGTCATCCTGTAGGTATGGTGATGACGGTATTTATGGTCGTCTCGGTCTTCTATCGGGGAATGACTCAAAATTTCTCCAATTATAGGACTCTGTCTTCGGTAGTCCTCTTTTGGTTCGCAAAACTGGTCTTTCCTGGTTTGGATTTTTCCGGTCGGCGATGGATTTTTAGTTTTTGCTTCAGGTTGTTGTACTCAGTAAAGGTTAGTGTTGGCAAATTGCTCTTCATTTACCTGAATCTTTGCTTAAGATCACTATTTCTTCTGTATGTTTGAATTGTTGGATAATAATGTCATATTCAGGATAGCTTCGAATTTTGGCCATATCCTATTGTCTGAGAAAAGATTGGTCGCAAAGAGACCCTAGGCTCTGTATGTGATAGTTTTGTGGAACTCGCCGAGTAATGGCATGTAATTCATAGGTCTATCTTTTCTGATCCTTCATGTCCTGCCGAGTCTTCAGTGTACGGACAAAAATTGCCTGATAATCAGAGTATTGCTGTGGTTCTTCGTCCCTATAAGTTAAGTGGCGATCGACATCAGTGTAGTTGTGGCTAGAAAAAGGTCCGTGTATGAATTGTTAGAACTGGCTTTACGATTGTTGCCAAGAGTTTATCATGTATCTAGGTAGTTGGCACCACTTAATAGAAAATGGGGAAATCTTTCAGCAGAAAAAATATATTTATTATTGCTTTTTGTATTGAAGTAATTATAATCCACGTTTCGACTATAGAGTCTTCTCAGGGAACACAACATAGTCTCAAGATGTGAAATCAACAAAGAATCAGGTACAATGTAATATCATCAGTCAGCGAGGTTTTTTTCGCCTCCACTGCCGCAAGTGCAAAACCGCACTTGCCGCACCTGCCCGTCCGCTATCTTTGCATGGCGTTTACCGACGCGCCGCAAGGGACCGTATGCGGAATTGGCAGATGCGTTTTTTTCACGCATCTGCGCGATTTGAAATTACCGTGATGTGAAAGGCCCTAAGTCTGTTTTACCTGGATTCCGGACGTTTTGTTTGGGAGCAGAGGATTGGTGGTGCAGTGGACCTATATGTCCCTGGCGCTGTTGTTGCGTGTAATCGGCGTTAGATCACGCAACGTCCGGTCTGCTGAAGTCGATGGAAATGTAGAGCTCAATGCACCTTTTATATCTTTATCTGTTGCTGAACTTTCAGTAATTGCCATTTAAATTCTTATTCAAATGACAAATTTAGTACAATGACTATGGCTGAGCATTTAAAGCAGCAATCCAGCTTTTTTTCTTTCCCACTGTGCTTATTTTTGCTGCGTTTGTATGTGCACAAACAATCACAGCACACATATAAAGTTTGTTTTGCTTTAAAGTGAGAAATGTATTGTGGTACAGTCAGTAGTTGAGTAAGCGACTTAGCAGGTGTTGACGTTTCGGCCAACTAGTGGCCTTGATCACAGAGTCGCTGGAAATAAAACCATTATTTACAGATGTATACAATATATACAGTATATACAATGGTTGAACATTACATATCAATGCCGATAATACGTTGAAGAGAATTCTCGTACACCGTGGTGAAGGAATCGGGAAAGAGTTTAGGGTATAGTCAGGAAAAGAACAGAGTGTGGAGATTTAGAAAACATGGTATGATCAAAGGAGTGCTTATGTGGCCTGTCTATACCTGGTAATAGAATAGCTCTGGTTGGTGTGCCGTATTCCTTGTGCTGGGCCTCAACATATGAGTCTTTGTAGTCTCTAGACCTAGGACATAATAAAATACTGAGTATAGTGTATATGATAATCTAAACCAAATGTGTAAGATGGGGTTACCTTTAGGGTAGTTATCAGTGTGATGATATAGAGGTATTGGTCTTTTTATATGGCCACAAAGGGTTCTAGCTGTATAAAAGTATTGGGAGACAATGAATACTTACACATTTTATGGCAGTTTAACCCCTTCATGACCCAGCCTATTTTGGCCTTCCTGACCTGGCCATTTTTTGAAATTCTGACCAGTGTCCCTTTATGAGGTAATAACTCTGGAACGCTTCAACGGATCCTAGCCATTCTGAGACTGTTTTTTTGAGGGCAGCGGTGGGTGAGAGGGATCAGGTGGGAGATCACTGGGCTGGGGGGGGCAGTTGAGGGCAGCGGTGGGTGAGAGGGATCAGGGAGTTGATCACTGGGCTGGGGGGGTAGCTAAGGGCAGCGGTGGGTGAGAGGGATCAGGGGGGGAATCGGAGGACAGAGGGGTGATCACAGGGAAGGGTGGGGCGGCGGGGCACAGACTATAATGCAGGCAGGCGGTCTGTTGCGACAGTGGTGGGACGTGGCTGGGGAGCAGGGGTCCTCCCTCTTCAGCCTCCACAAACGGGATGAGGCTGAGGAGGCAGCGCACCCACAGGTCACACCGCCCCTGCAGATCTGATTGGAGGGTAGCATCACATGTATGCTAGCTCCAATTGGATCTGGGGGGGTGACACACAGGTCACCCTGCTCCCCCCCACCCCCCGGGGTCATCTAGAGGTGCCTGCCTACGTGCAGCTCCAGTGACTTTTCACTGACCCCGGTCAGCACGACCGCAAAACCACCGTTGGGGGACGTCATGGGTCGGAAGTCACCAACTTCCATGACGTCTCAGTACGTCAAGGGTCGAGAAGAGGTTAAAGTGCACAAAAGGAGATTCATACCCCTGTGTCCAGTAGTTTCATACACTGTATCCTGTTCCCCTAGTTCTGTCTGTAAGCTGGTCTAGGTAAACTGAAGTAAGTACATAAGTAATTATAATATGTATTTTCAATTTTGGATAAGTGATTGCTCATCATGTTACCTTAGGTAGTTAGTAAGGAATACGGTGTCTGTTTATTCCAGGGAATCAGTTCAGGTGTATTGTGCCTGTTCCTGGTGTGTCTCAAAAAACGACTTCTCCCTGTCTGTACGGGGCTGTCGGCTGATTGTGTTTTTGTGCAGCTTGACACTTCCCGTCCAGAGAGGAAGAAACCGCTCAGGGTCACTGCTCCAGCCTCATCCGAGTCCCGTCCGAGAGACTCGCATGTAACTAGGAAAGTGTGTCCGAGCCCTTAGGGTGGAAACACACTGGCGTTTTAAAAATCAGTCTGTTTCTCATCCAGGAGAGTTGGACGAGTGTAAACCGTTTTTTGATCTATGTGGCATGTAACTGCTATGCGAGAGTCCGACATTTTCTCAGATAGCATCCGAGTGCTGTCCGTGTGACATCCGTGTGTTGTCCGTGTGTAATGCGATTTTAACATGGCATTTCTCATGCTGTAAAAAGTGAGAAAAGAGTTGACAGGATAGATTAATTAAATACAATAGACAGATTGATAGATGCGAGAATAGCTAGATCGGGCTCCCACTGCTACTTCCAGGGCCGCCTATTAAGCTAATGGCATATTCACTGCACTGTCAGACAAACAGCCAATCAGAGAAGCTCACACTGTTTGAGAGCTTCTGTGAATGGCTGTTGTAGTCAGACTGGATTTCAATGATTCTGCTTGGTTGCCATACACATTAGTGTATTGCAAACAACCTGGTGTTAGAGGGTGTTAAATAATAAATATTAAAAAAAAAATGTGGGGGGCTTCGCAGCAATTTTAAGTCTAGCCCGATGAAAGCCAACATATGTGAGCTGCCACCCTCAGCAACCTAATTTCCCTTGGCTGGCAATAAAGAATGTGTGTGCTTCGCCCTATTTTTTATTACTAGCCAAGGTAAAACTAGGCAGCTGAGGGCTGGTATTCTCAGCGGGGTGAGGGCCCATCGTTATAGGGTACCCAACGCTAAAGAACAACAGCTCACAGCCGCGCTTGAAAATGGCGCTTTAGTAATAAGCGGCATTTCCAGGCGCCTTACCAGGCTTTTCCAGCGGCCCTGGTGGCGGTGGCACGTTGGGTAATAAATGGGTTAATACCAGCTTTGTTTCTCCTTCGCCTCATTGGGGGACACAGGACCGTGGGTGTTATGCTGCTGTCCACTAGGAGGTGACACTAAGTATACTTCTAAAAAACAAGAAAACAGTGTGGCTCCTCCCCTGCAGTATATACACCCTGGCTGGCTCCAGCCTCACCAGTTTTTGCTTAGTGTCTCATTAGGAGGTAGATGCGGTCCAAGGACCACAATACTAGTACATAATTAGGTTTTTTTCCTTAGATTTTTAGATCTTTTCTCTTTTTACAAGCATACTGGAGGGCGACGGTATCTCTGCATACCGATCTCCCAAAACCAACAACAGACGGGAACGCGGGGTGTTACCTCCACGTACCCCCTTCTGCTTCGGTGGACAGGAAGCAAGGCGACGGTTCCTCAGCGTTCCGATTTCCTTGTGTTCCGTTTTTTCGCCTGCGTTATTCCCTACTTCTCCCTACCCCCTGCGGGACCCAGGGTGACATGCACAGCAACCTCCCAGGATCTCTGGAGCAGATCCTGCCGGACAGGGACGCCAGGCTGACACTCTCCTCATACTCCTGGGATTATGAGTCGAGCATCCAAGATGCCCTCCCCATTCCCTGCCAGGGGTTTTGGGTTGAGGTGCCTCCATAAGGTAAGCAGGGCTCCTGAGGGACCCTGCATGCATTTGTGATCTCCCCTCTGGGCTGCAGGTTTTCTCCCTAGCCCCTGATGGGCTTCAGCTTTCCCCCCTTGGCCCCCATAGCCCGGCTTCTGGACTTTATTGTAGCCCCTGGAGGGCTACAACCTTTACCTTTGGCTCCCCTGCCCTGGGGAACGGGGCTGAGTCCTCCACTGCAGGGATCCAGGGGCCGAGGGCGCTTGCGGCGGGCCTTCCCGCACTTCCGCGCCGATGCGCGCTCGTTTTCGGCCTCCGGGGCCTAATTGAGCCCCCGGCTTGCGGCCTACCCCGAAGCCCGCCCCTGTTGCCGCCCTCGTCGCCGCCTCCGGGTGACGTCATGCGGCCGGGAATTAGAGATCCCGGCCTTGTCACTGTGGGCGGATCTTTGCTCCCTGGCGCGTCTCGCTCATCGCGAGACCTCCTGCGCGCCTTTTTCTCTGGGAGAAGACGCCCGGGCCGCCATCTTCTGTGCCCAGCTGCACGTGGGACGCTTTCCTCAGGGGGACACCGGACCTGGCCTGACCTGCAGTCCATTGGAAGTGGTAAGGGGCACAGCATTCGCTGGTGCCCTCAGTCTGCTTGGGTTTTTAGCTGTGCACTCCCCCCTTTCAGTGTATTGCACTTGCTGCTTCTTTCCTCAGCAGCATACATAGTGTCTCCTAGGCTGCAGCTCCCCATAACTATGCAGAACTCCAAGGGTAACAAAAAGGGCTCTAAGATGGCTACCTTCTATGCCGCTTGCACAACCTGCAAGAACCATCTGCCCAGCGGTCAGACGACCCCTCTCTGCCAGGCCTGTGACCCATCTAATACAGAGCCGGTCAGTACAGCTGCCCCTGCTCCTGAGGTTTCCTCGGAGCCCAGCGCCTCTGCCGCCACTGGTAGCTCCTGTGCTACCCCTGAATGGGTGCTTTTCTTGTCTCAGTCCTTAACTCAATCCATGTCTCAATCCATGGAAAGATTAACTTCGACCCTGATGCAGGCGTTGCATAACCAACCCTCGGCGGACACCCCTGAGACCCCTGAACCCGAACAGCATGTCGCTCAGAGCCACGTTTCTGACCCCAGGGATCAGACACAGGAATCTTCTTCCACCGGGCCCCTCTTAAGAGACGGGACCCCCCTCCCTCCCCTTCAGGGAGCTCCCAGGGTTCCCCGTCCCATGACCAGGGACCAGGGTCCCCTTCGTCTCAGGGTCCATACGATTCTGACCCAGAGCAGGAAATGTCGCTGGACTTGGACAATCCTGACACTCAGTCTATGATTCAGGACCTGATTACGGCCGTCAATCAGACCTGTAAAGTTGACAGCCCCACTTTAGAAACTCCAGGGTCCGCAATATCATTTAAACGAACAAAGCGCCCACACAAGTTTTTCACGGACCACCATGAGTTCCAGGAACTCATGACCAAGTACAGGACTTGCCCGGATAAACGTTTTGGTAACCGAAGGGCCATGGAATCTCGCTATCCCTTCCCCCCTACTGTAAGCCAGGGCTGGGCTGAGTCCCCACAGGTTGACCCGCCAATCTCCCGGCTGGCCACGCGCACTCTCCTCTCCCTTCCAGACGGATCATCTATCAAGGATCCTACTGACCGTCAGGTTGAGCAACTAGCTCGGTCTATTTTTGAGGCCTCTGGCTCGGCATTGTCCCCTATTTTTGCCTCAGTCTGGGTAGCCAAGGCGGTTACCACCTGGGCGTCCTCTCTCCGTGATAATTCTCAATCTCTGGAAGAGTCAGAGATGGCTGCCCAGATCTCCGTCGCGGCTGAATATATCCTTCAGGCTTCCCTGGATGCTGCTGCCTGCTCAGCTATTGCAGCAGCTAACGCAATCACCATCCGCAGAGCGCTCTGGCTGCGTGAATGGAAGGCAGACTCGGCCTCCAAGAAATCCCTGACCAGCCTGCCGTATATTAGCGGACGACTGTTTGGGGAAAAGCTTGACAAGCTGATTTCGGATGCCACTGGAGGGAAGAGCACTTCCCTCCCGCAACACAAGCCAAAACGTCCCCTGTTCAGGCGTCAGCAGACTCGGTTTAGGTCCTTTCGCAACTCATTTGGATGGTCGACCTCCCGCCCCTCACAGGCTAATACCAGATTCCCACGGCGAGATAGAAACTCTCAGGCTCCCCAGAGAACCTCGACTTCCTGGCAGGCACGCTCCAGACAGTCAAAGGCCAAGGGATCACGGTCCCAACCATTCTCTTCTTCCTGACTCTTTTCCCCTCCCGGACGATCCCTCCCGAGTAGGCGGCCGCCTCTTTTTTTCGGGACATCTGGCTCGCAGTCGTAGACGACAAGTGGGTCAGGGAGGTGATTTCGTCCGGATATTCCATAGAATTCCACACCCGACCGACCAAACGTTTCTTCCTGTCTTCCCCCCCAAGGTCTCCAAAGAAGGCTCGCGCTTTCTTCAGGGCCGTCGATTCTCTTCGGCAGGCAGGAGTCATTGTGCCAGTGCCTCCAAACGAAAGGTACACAGGGTTCTACTCGAACCTCTTTGTGGTGCCCAAAAAGGACGGGTCGGTGCGGCCGATCCTCGACCTCAAGTTTCTCAACAAATTTATCAAACTGCGTCATTTCCGCATGGAGTCGTTGCGATCCATCATCACCTCAATGGACAAAGGGGAATTTCTCGTGTCTATAGACATCAGGGATGCGTATCTCCACATACCAATCTCTCATGCCCATCAGCGATTCCTACGCTTCGCAGTGGGTCAGGACCATTTTCAGTTCGTCGCCCTGCCGTTCGGCCTCGCCACTGCTCCAAGGGTTTTTACGAAGGTCATGGCCGCGGTCATGAAGCTACTTCATTCCAGAGGAATCGTGGTCTTGCCCTATCTGGACGACCTTCTTATCAAGGCACCATCATTCCCCGACTGCGACGACAGTGTAAAGATCACCATGGACACACTCGTCCGTCTAGGCTGGTTGTTAAACCTTTCCAAGTCCTCTCCAATCCCGAGCCAGACCGTCAGTTTTTTGGGAATGGACTTCGACACTCGTCGAGGGCTCGTTCTGCTTCCGCGCGAGAAGGCGGTCGCCATACGTCGAGGCGTTCGTACTCTTCTCCTTCCAAGACCTCACTCCCTTCGCTCAGGAATGCGAGTCCTGGGAAAGATGGTAGCGGCTATGGAGGCGGTGCCGTTCGCTCAATTGCATCTCAGACCACTCCAACTCGCTCTCCTGTCTCGTTGGGACAGGAATCCGGCTACTCTAGACAGGACCATGCGACTGACCGCAGCAGTGAAACAGTCTCTTCTTTGGTGGCTCCGTCCTGCCTCTCTCCAGGTGGGAAGGTCCTTCCTGCCGGCACACTGGAACGTTCTGACCACCGATGCCAGCCTAACGGGCTGGGGAGCGGTTCTCAGTCACCACACGGCTCAAGGCAGGTGGTCCCGCCAAGAGACCACCCTTCCCATCAACCTACTGGAGATTCGTGCCATCTTCCTGGCTCTGCGGGATTTTCATCATTTGCTAGCAGGGCGTCACGTACGAGTCCAGTCGGACAACGCCACGGCGGTGGCATATGTGAACCACCAGGGCGGCACGCGCAGTGCAACGGCAATGCGCGAGGTTCGCCCGATACTGGAATGGGCAGAATCCACGAGATCGGTGATATCAGCCGTCCACATTCCCGGGGTGGACAATTGGGCGGCAGACTTCCTCAGTCGCCAAGGCATCGCCTCGGGAGAATGGAGCCTACACCCCGACGTCTTCCAACAAATATGCATCAAGTGGGGGACGCCGGACGTGGACCTGATGGCCTCACGGCTGAACCGCAAGGTGTCCAGGTTTATGGCCCGATGCCACGATCCTCAAGCTCTGGGAGCAGACGCTCTGGTCCAGCCCTGGACTCAATTTCGTCTTTGTTACATCTTCCCTCCGCTTCCCCTCATACCCAGGGTGGTGAAGAAGATCAAAGCGGAGGGTGTGCCAGTCATTCTCGTCGCTCCAGACTGGCCGCGCCGCGCATGGTACGCCGATCTGGTCCGTCTTCTCGGCGACTCCCCCTGGCGTCTCCCAGATCGGCCAGATCTACTTTCTCAGGGTCCTCTCCTCCACCAGAAATCCTCGGCCCTGAGTTTGACGGCGTGGCCGTTGAGACCTGGTGTTAACCCAGGCAGGTTTGTCTCCGGATGTCATTACAACCATGCTTAATGCAAGGAAGCCTTCTTCGGCTCGCATTTACCATCGCACTTGGAAGGCCTTCTTCTCCTGGTGTAACTCTCAGAACCGTCCGCCCCTGCAATTCTCGTTGCCAGCCATTTTAGGGTTTCTTCAGACTGGTCTTGACTCCGGTCTTTCCCTAGGTTCTTTGAAGGGACAAGTTTCTGCCTTGTCTGTTCTTTTTCAGCGCAAATTGGCTAACAGATCACAGGTCAGGACCTTTTTACAGGGGGTCTCCCGCCTGGTTCCACCCTACAAGAGGCCTTTGGAAACATGGGATCTGAACTTGGTTCTGGACGCTTTACAAAGGCCTCCCTTTGAACCTCTCAGAGAGGTCCCTCTGCGCATTTTGTCTCAAAAAGTAGTTTTTCTTGTGGCAATTACATCTATTCGGCGCGTGTCAGAACTGGCAGCTCTTTCCTGCAAGTCTCCTTTTCTCTCTTTCCATCAGGACAGGGTTGTGTTACGGCCTGTTCCGTCCTTCCTTCCCAAGGTGGTGTCCTCGTTTCATTTGATTTAGGACATAACTCTGCCGTCTTTCTGTCCAGTGCCGGTTCATCGTGTGGAGAGGGCCTTGCATTCCCTGGATTTGGTTCGGGCTCTTCGCCTCTACATTTCAAGGACGGCGGTATTTCGGAAGTCTGATTCTCTGTTTATTCTTCCTGAGGGTGCCCGTAAAGGAATGCCTGCATCCAAGGCTACCCTGGCCAGATGGATCAGGGCAACGATCTCAGAATCTTACCAACTCAAGGGTCAGCCCGTTCCACCGGGGCTGCGTGCGCACTCTACCCGTGCGGTAGGGGCCTCCTGGGCTATTCGACATCAGGCTTCTGCCGAACAAGTGTGCAAGGCTGCCACCTGGTCCAGCCTGCACACTTTTGCTAAACATTACAATGTGCATGTTCAGTCCTCGGCTGAGGCTAGTCTGGGCAGACGTGTTCTGCAGGCGGCAGTTGCCCACCTGTAGAGGTTCAAGATACGTCTATATATTCCCACCCAGGGACTGCTTTTGGACGTCCCACGGTCCTGTGTCCCCCAATGAGGCGAAGGAGAAAAGGAGAATTTTGTGTACTCACCGTAAATTCCTTTTCTCTTAGCCTCTCATTGGGGGACACAGCACCCTCCCTGTTGCCTATTGGCTTTTATCTTGTTATTTCAGTTCTGTATTATCAGTTATGGTTAACTGTTTTTCAGATATAGATAATTTGTGTAGATGGGCTAATGGCTTTCCTACTGCTTTATTCACAAAACTGGTGAGGCTGGAGCCAGCCAGGGTGTATATACTGCAGGGGAGGAGCCACACTGTTTTCTTGTTTTTTAGAAGTATACTTAGTGTCACCTCCTAGTGGACAGCAGCATAACACCCACGGTCCTGTGTCCCCCAATGAGAGGCTAAAGAGAAAAGGAATTTACGGTGAGTACACAAAATTCTCCTTTTTACCATCTGTTATTAAGCCCGAGATTGCCAATGTCAGGCCAAGTTAGACCCAGCGATTAAGAATCTCCAATAAAGTGTTAAAAAAAGACCACACAGAGAAAAAAAGTATTTATCAGAAATAAAGAGACAGACGCGCTTAGGGACTCCAACTGTATTACCCCCAGCATCCCTTCAATCCCCAGGTGCTTCACAAATTAATCTGTAAAAATGAAAAAGTATTTATTTATTTTTTTCACAAAAAGTTACATTTTGGGGGTTCAAAGTGCTCACTATGCATCTAGATACGTCCCTTGGGGGTCTAGTTTCCAAAATGGGGTCACTTGTGGGGGAGCTCCAATGTTTTCATCTTCTTTTAGTTTAAATTTTTTCATTTTCACATGGGCAGCAGGATAAAATGCATCCTAAAATTTGTTGAGCAATTTCTCCTGAGTACACCGATATCTCATATGTGGTCATAAACCACTGTTTGGGCACACAGCACTCCATTTTATCCTGTTGCCTATGTGAAAATGAAAGAATTGAGGCTAAAAGAACATTTTTGTTAGAAAAATTTAAATGTCCATTTTTTCTTCCTTGTTGCATTAGTTCCTGTGAAGCACCTGAAGGGTTAATAATCTTCTTAAATGTAGTTTTGAGTAGCTTGAGGGGTGCATTTTTTGGAATGGTGTCACTTTTGGGTGTTTTCCGTCATGTACACCCCTCAAAGGGACTTCAAATCTGATGTGGTCTCAAAAAAAAATGGTTTTATAAATTTTGCTGGAAAAATGAGAAATTGCTGATGAATTTGAACCCTTATAACTTCCTACCAAAAAAAAATTTTTATTTCCAAAATTGTGCTGATGTAAAGTAGACATGTGGGAAATGTTATTTATGAACTCTTTTGTGTCACATAACGCTCTGGTTTAGCAAAATTAAAATAAAAAATTTGAAATTTGCGAAATTTATGCCAATTTTTTTAAATTTTTTTGCAAATAAACGCAAAAATTATCGACCTAAATTTAATACTAACATGAAGCCCAATATGTCCCGAAAAAACTATCTCAGAATCTCTAGGATCCGTTGAAGTGTTCCAGAGTTATTACCTCATAAAGGGACACTGGTCAGAATTGACAAAAATGCCAAGGTCTTTAGGGTCAAAATAGGCCCGGGGGTGAAGGGGTTAAAGAGGACCTGTCACTACCCCCTGGTGCAAGGCAAACTAAATGCACCACTGAATGCAGCGTGTCAGCTGGATTTAGGGAAGGGGTCCCCCATGGCTCTAGTCCCCCTGTACCCTGAGAAATAGACTTTATAATGTGTACATATAGTGAGTCCGGAGGGCCGTCCTGAGTGATGAGTCATCGCTGCTGCTGGTATTCTCCCCGCCTCCAGCCCCCTCAGTGCCGCCTCCTTTATTTGTCTCCCCCCTCGCCACTCAATGCTGCTCTGCTTTTGAACTCATGCAGATGCAGAGAAAGCAGTGGACGGGACCGGGTCCCAGCAGCTGACACACCTCCTGCCGGTGACGTCCGTGCCGGAGCCCACCCTGCTTGATATACATAAGCTGGAGCAGGGCGGGCTCAGGCACTGATGTCACCGGCAGGAGACGTGTCAGTGTGCTGTCCGTGAATTTGTCGGACCCATAGACTTGCATTGGTGACTCTCGGGTGAGAATCGCATACTGTCGCAGCATGTTGCAACTTTTTTCTCATCCAGAATCTGGGTGAGAAAAAAGCATCCAACACACGCGAGTCTGTTCTACACGATTAGCTAACATGGGTCCGACTGCAGTGCCATAAAATCACGCATTGCAGTCGTCCATTTTTCACGCCAGTGTGTCCGTACCCTTAAAGCTTGCGTGGTGTCCCCCAAGTACAGTAACCCACAGGGGCACTTGATTAGATAGATTACATACCCTATATACTCAAGTAAAAGCTGACTCAAGTATAAGCCGAGCCCCCTAATTTCACTTCCAAAAACTGGAGAAACCTACTGAAACGAGTATTTGCCTAGGGTGGGAAATGCCGTAGGCCCCCATCCTGATATATAGCCCCTCATCATGGTAAATAAAGCCCCATCATGGTATATAGCCCGCATCCTTTTATATAGTCACGTCACCCCATCACTGTATATAGCCTATCCCATCCTGATATATAGCCCTTCATTGTTAAAACAACAAACGATTTATACATTACCTTTCCGGCGATTCCTTGCAGGCACCGCCGCATCCTCTGGTCTTCCTGCTTGTGCCAGTGTCATGTGACCGGTGCAGCGACGACATCATTGCTGCGCTGGTCACATGACACCAACACAAGCAGGAAGAACAGAGGACGCCTCGGTGCCTGCAAGGAATCGCCGGAAAGGTAATGTATAAATCGTTTGTTGTTTTAACATGTCCCGCTGCCTTGAGGGCCAGATACTATGGGGTGGGGGCGAGTACACATTGATGGGGGGCATGTGCCAGCATGGGGGGGCTAAAGAAAGTGATGAAGGGCATGTGTCAGCATGGGGGGGCTATAGAAAGTGATGGGTAGCATATACCAGCATGGGTGGCTAAAAGTAATGGGGGGCATGTGCCATCATGGGGGGCTATAGAAAGTGCTGGGGAACATGTGCCAGCATGGGGGGCTGTAGAAAGTGCTGGGGGGCATGTGCCAGCCTCGGGGGCTATACAGTAGAAAGTGCTGGGGGGCATGTGCCAGCATGACGTCATCGCTGCACCGGTCACATGACACCGCAAATAGAGTCTGTGGAGCCTCGGTTAGGAGTCTCAAGCACAGGACTAGCCAGATATGCCTCCAGGGAAGGACCCAGCCAAGGGGTGGCTCCTTGCGGAGAACATCATAACCACTGTATTAAGTGGCCCTTTTAGTCAATATCCAGCTCTTTTACAAGCTTAGAGATATTACAAGGGAATACCAAGGCCAGGTATCCATCCACAGACAGCTGTTTCGGGGTGTTGCCCCTCATCAGTGTGGAGCAGGATTCTGGCTAGGTGGAAGCAAGGCCTAGTAGACCAACAAACAAAGTATTCACTAATCTCAGGGAGACCAGTCCAAGAAAACACTGCGGGCAGCTGGCTAAAACGCTCAACACGGTGAATTCCTAGGCGCATTGCCTCCTGGGAATTATGAATATGCAAATAGAGTCTGTGGAGCCTCGGTTAGGAGTCTCAAACACAGGACTAGCCAGATATCCCTCCAGTGAAGGACCCTGGAGGCATATCTGGCTAGTCCTGTGTTCGAGACTGCTAACCGAGGAGTTAGATTTACAGGTGTAGAAGTCCCTGACCTTGTATGTTCTTCCTGTGCAATGAGCAGCGGACCGGAGCAGGAAGGTCGCCAGGAAGGGGATAAAAACCAGCATACAAAATCGTCAGGCCGAAGCAGGGTTACAAATTCAGGCAAAGGTCCGAGTCAAATACCAGGAGGGCAGCTAAGGTACAAAATCGTCAGGCCGAAGCAGGGTTACAAATTCAGGCAAAGGTCCGAGTCAAATACCAGGAGGGCAGCTAAGGTACAAAATCGTCAGGCCGAAGCAGGGTTAAAAATCCAGGCAAAGGTCAGAGTCAAAACCAAACACACTAGATCACTGGTGAACGAGACTATATCTGGCAACCTGTAAGACAGGCTTCAATGTATTTGAAGGGCGCAGTTACCCCCCATAGGCTGGAGCTCACAGCCTAATGATCTCATCCAGACTGCCCCCAGAACCAGGCTAGATGGTGATGCACGACTGGCACCAACCACCCCACTTCTGACAAAAGAACGAAGGCTGCACCTATCAGACGCCTCTGCAAGACCCTCTCTTCTGCAACCAACATCACCCAAAGGAGAAACACGGTGGCGCCTAGCGATAGAGGCAAACGTCGAAGGAGCAGGTCCATATGAGGACAAGGCCCTCCTATCACCAGCGCCATCAGCCAAAGGAATCCGGCTCCTCCCAGCGGCCGAGGCAGGAACGCCAGCCACCGAGTCCAACTGCAACGGACTGGTCTGATTGAATTAATGGTGCCAAAGAAATTAAGGAGGCTCTGCTTATCACCGAGCCAAATACAGCAAATACCATCGATGTATCAATGCCAGGATTTAGCATATTGTTGAATTGTGGATTAGAGTAACGAAAGATAGAGATAAAGCTGTACTCGTCCTCGGGGTGTATGTTACACATTGAAGCGCCACTAGGCGGCGTGAAATGGCCGTTGTATTGGAATCCTCCCATCTGCAACCCACGCTGTAAAAACCTGATGTCTGGTTAAGTAAAGTAAGTAAACCCGAAGGTGAGTGCAGCTTCATCTCTATGCTTGGTTAAACCGGATGTGATGTTCTTTATACTGGAAGTGTGCACCGCGGTAACCGTATATACAATAACTGAACAATACATACCCTAAAGGAAACTCCATCTTAAACATCTAGTTTGGATTATCATTAACTATACTCTAGGTTCAGTATTGTATTTTAGAAAAATAAGGATATTAGCGGTATTCTGGAGGAGCTCTAAGTTACTTCAATAGACATATCTGCAAGTGATCTGTTTTATTTATTGAGAAGTGGGGAAGAAAGTTCCCATCAGCAGTGGCTAAAGTTATACTCTGCAACTTATAAAGAAGGCATGGCAGATATTACCAATGCATTCATGAATCATTTTCTCTGATATAAGGTCATTTTAACACCCCCTAAAACAAACACTAAAGTAAAACAATAAGCACAATCAAAATTGTAAAACTAATCACACAACAGTAATGACCTTGGCCAGCTTTGAGTCTTGAAAGATCTTTCAGGAACCGTTCTCACTTGTTGAGACACTCTTGCATGCTGTTCTATCAATTTCTACATCCAAAACATAGCGTATACCTGTGACAACCTCCCTCCACAGAACCGGGATACAGCAACTCCAAAGGAAGGGTCTTCAGCAACACAAACACACAGGTTTGCACAGCTTCCAGGCATAGAGTGAAACTCTATCAGTAGCCCAGTATTGTATTATGTCCTAGGTCTAGAGACTACAAAGACTCATATGTTGAGGCCCAGCACAAGGAATACGGCACACCAACCAGGGCTATTCCATTACCAGGTATAGACAGGCCACATAAGCACTCCTTTGATCATACCATGTTTTCTAAATCTCCACACTCTGTTCTTTTCCTGACTATACCCTAAACTCTTTCACCACGTGTACGAGAATTCTCTTCAACTTATCATCAGAATTGATATGTAATGTTCAACCATTGTATATACTGTATATATTGTAAAAAATTGTAAATAATCGTTTGTATTTATCTCTGTCTTATTTCCAGCAACTCTGTGATCAAGGCCTCTAGTTGGCCAAAACTTTAAAGGGAACCTGTCACCTAGTTAAAGCTCCTCAGGCTATCACTACCTGTCCCTGCAACTTCCTATTACTACTCTAACTATCCCTCTGTATGTTAAATTGTGTGTGTGAGTGTTTAAAGAGGACCTCTCACTTCCCCCCTGCTGCATGGCAATCTAAATGCAGCACTGAATGCAGCATGTCTGAAGGAAAAAAGACTGGTGGTGTAAAGGGGCTGCCTTAGGCCTCTCCACAGCCTGCTACCCACTTCCAGGCCTAGCCAGGTTCTGAGGGAAGGAGTAAGAGAAAAAGGAGAACACATCTGGGAGACTGAGTTACTTCATAACTCGCCCCAGAGGAGCGCACAGACCGGATGCCGGATCCGAAACTGTGACTGACACACGCAGCACAGTAAACACCGGACTAGTGGAGGTTATATATCTACACTGTACCTCAGCGAAGCAACACTGCGGGGTCAGAAATACATGGAAAGACTCAAGAGACAGGCCAGCAGCCTAGCTGAAGTGGCAGCAGGGCCACACACACAGTGCAGGAGAGGGAAGCTAAGGACCCGGACAGGGTGGGAGCAACCCGGTCCCGCTACAGACTCCGTGGACAGTACTCTGCTAACAACATCATCTGCAGTATAGACTTGGAAAACTTAAAAAACGTGAGTTTATGTGATCCTTGTGCTCAAATCCTGCGTTCCCTCACAAGCAGTTATCATCTTTACTACTACCCCTATCCTGCAATATCCATAGCCCATCTATAGACTATTACTAGCACTGCCCCGGGGAACCTAGCTCTACCTGCGGAGAGCCATTACATCCCCAGCTGCCCAACATCATCCCCGGAGGTTCTGCAGCAGCGGTGGTCACCCTGACCACAACCCGTGGGTGGCGTCACAACAAACTCCCCTGTAAATATCCACCATTATTTGCGGAACCCGGGACACAGTCCGGACCAAGACCGCCGTGCTATCCCCAGCAGTACCCCGGTCCGGTACCGAGTACCCCGTCCCACTGGATCCACAACCACAGCTCATGACACGTAAAACCGTCACAAACTGTGTATGAAAATCTTGTTCTGATTCTTAGGCCAAGTTCACACTGGACGTTTCTGATCCGTTTTTGGTGCTGCACTTTTTTTTTAAACTGCACCAAAAACAGATCAGTCAATACATCTGCCAGCAAAATGAATGTAATTTTCCATCTGCTGTGAAGACGTCTCTGTTTTTGACTGCTGCGTTAGGTGATGCAGAAAGCGCATCCAGAAAATAATGAGCGTCACTTACTGCTCGTTTTCCTGCTCTGTTTTCTGCATCATTAAACATCCAATTACTTACCCTACCTACGATTCCATGGTGAGCCCCAGCGATGTCTTTCTTCCAGGCATCAAAAGACCTGTAGGTAGTCGGGTACAGTACTTCCAAGACCTGGCACCATGTGACTAAGTACTTGTACTACTCACAGGTCCTGCCAATGCCAGAAGGAAGACATCACTGGAGGTCACAGTGGATTGCAGGGAAGGTAAGAAAGTGTGCATGCTTGGCTTTCTGTGTCCCCCGAAAACGAAGCTCAAAAGCAGCACAAACAGATGATGTCTTTGTGATGTTTTCTTGCAAAAAGAGGATATATTTTTGGTGCAGAAACTGCAGCAAAAATGGATAAATATTAAACAGAGCAGAATCGCTCTGAACTTAGCCTTAAGGCCCCGTTTCATGGGCCGACATAGTTTACGATGTTGCTGATACGTCACGGGTTTGGAGGCGTACCAGCGGCATTGTTAGGATGTCGTCGCGTGTAACACCGCGATTCAACAATGATAAGTTGGTGGATCATTGATTGCAGGTTGGAGAACACGTTCCACCAACCTGGTAAGATCGTTGCGTGTGACACCGCGATAATGATGTCGTGGACGACTTCGGCCATTGACACCAATGAGCAGGGATTTTTCACGGGGTTTGCGAATAATACCTGCTCACAACATCGTTGGTGAGTTGTCCACAATATCTAAACGTGTGACATCTCACCAACGATGTCTGCAACGACCGCACGCCCACGAGATCGTGGCAGACATCATTCTAAAGTCGTGCCTTGTGACGGTACCTTTAGACTTACATTGACAAGTGACTTTTAGTCCGCCCAGCAAACACCTCAAAGGATCACATTTAGGCTACGTTCACACACTGTGCATTTTTGTGTTTTTTTGTGCAGCAGTGCATGAACCAGCACACTTTTTACGGGCCCGTGGGGAGAAGTGATGACACAGAGGGTAGGAAGAATCCTGGTTCCTTCTCCCCTCTGTGACATGTGTGACCGCCTCCTTTGGGTTTCGCAATGTATTAATATACATTGCGAAACCCAAATTAAAGTGAAGGAAATGTGTGAAAAATAATAAAGATTGAATACTTACCCGTCCGCCGGGTGTTAGGGAGTCGGGAGCTAGCCGCAGGTATCAAGCTGCAAGTATCTTGCGTGATGTCAGAGTGACATCACGGGCGCTGATTGGCTGCTCGCGGTCATGTGATTATGTGATGTCACATATCACATGACCGCGAGCAGCCAGTTGCACCCGTGATGTCACTCTGACATCACGCGAGGTCCTTCCAGTCGGTACCTGGCCTTGTCTCCGCTCCGGATCGCACAAACAGGCCGCCGGATGGTAAGAATTAATTCTTTCTTATTTTTAATACATTTGCCTTTATTTAAATTTGATTTCGCAGTGTATATTAATACACTGCGAAATCAAATGGGGTCAGTCACACATGTCACAGAGGGAAGGAGGAATCAGGATTAGTGTCCAAATACCTAAACCGATGGGCATATACAGATTTTGTGTTTGGGTACGAGAATGCACTTTTTGCGGAGTGGCGGAAAAGGGGGTGAATAATATAGGCGATCTGATTCACTTGACGTAAAATAGATGGTTGATGGACACAGAGGTGCTAGAAGGTTATGACCGTAACAAAATCCAAATATCGCAATATAGCCAATTATGGTTCCATATGATACAGATGCTTCTTGATGTTACCAGGGAAGCAAGTACCAATGAATTTGACTTCATGGTAACTGGGACATAAGGGATGTTAATATTTTCACCATATACAGCCACACTAGAGACACCCTACTACCCTCAGGGTCAGACAGGTTATTTGCGCCTTGGCTACATTATATATCAGCAGTTGACACAATAGAACATATCCTTGATGGTTGGGCAAGGGTTAGGAAACATATCTTGTGTGAACAATGTAGAGACAGCCAGTTTCACATTATGCATGGCTTGGTATGTGGCTTTAACATTCCTCCCTCACCAACTTACCCGGACAGAGCTATGAAGTGCCCCAAATGTAACTGACATGATTCACTGTATGAGGGCACAGGGAAGGGAGGGGTCTGTCAAAATTATTCTCAATTTCAGAAACATCATGGTCCAAAGTTTGATGCCCTCGTATACACAAAAAGGAACTTACCATGCAATGGGAAGAGCTGCAAGACGTGCTCACATAGAGACCAGAGACAGGATTCAGATCCCCAACTCACAACAGGATTATAAGATTCCTGGGACATTCACATGCTCCACTTCCAATGTTATGTATTTATTATTATGTGCCCTGTGGGGACTTTTTATGTTGGTGAGACTCGACAACGGCTAACAGTAAGGTTGAGGTCTATTGTCACTCAATTATACACAAAAAAAATAAATTTTCCAGTAGCCAAACATTTTTCTAGTCAAGGACATAACATTGAAAATTTGAACGTTTTAATTTTGAGAGGTAATTTCGAATCACAAAATCATGGAAGGTTCTGTGAATCAAATTTATTACAACTTTTGACTGCATCCAGAATAGGCTGAACGTAAATGATGGATTTATGGCTCATTATAACATCTGAAGGATGTTGTTCAAAGACACTGAAGTCTTAAAACACTAGGTTTTCGTATAAATGAGAGTCATAAAAACTTTGACATCACTAAGCCTGGCTGATTGATGATCCTCTCCAGGCTGGGTTTTGTTTATTTAGTTAAATGTCCATTCATTCCAGTTGTTCATGCATATATTCTGAATTTCTTTCAATATTTTGTCATACCAGCCTGATGAAGGGACCTAAGACGTCTCGAAAGCTTGCCTTGTAACATCACTTATATCATTTTTGTTAGCTATTAGAAGGTATCACAACTACAAGATTGTTATCTTGTTTCTCCCACTGAGAGCAATCACCATTTAAAAAAAAAAAAAAAACATAACACATAGAAATTTTTTTTTTTATTAGAAATAAAACAAAAAAAAAATATTTAAAGACTCTATGTTTTATAAAAAAAAAAAAAAAACTTAATCCGACGTAATCCACAGGGATAGCTCTGCTACATCACTCTGAATAGACAAGCGTGTCTATACAGAGCGAGAAGCAGACTGAGACAGTTAAAGTTCATTGAGTTCATGGCGAGCCATGAACTAGGGTGAACCCTGACGTCACCGCGAACACTGCTGACACCGGCCGAAAACAGCCGAGTGCCGAGCAGTGGAGTGAATAACCCCGGGAAGTTAGTGAGCGGCCTGGAAGTAGAAGCAGCCAGGAGACAGCGGGATGGGAGAGGTTGGTTATGGGACCAGTAAATATAATCATGATGTTTATTATTAACTATATTCTTTAGTTTACAGCGGTCTCCGCCACAGCCCATAACTGTAAAGTCCAAGCTCCGGGTTCAGGCGTATGTTCGAGTTATCTCCGACTCTGAACTCGGACTTTACAAAAGGCTCGGATGAACCTGCCAATCCCGATCATCAGAGGGTTCGCCCATCACTATTCAGCAGCTTGTATGTTCCCCCACCCCCATTAATACTTTCCCTACCTGTAATGCACCAAAAAGATGTGACCATCCAATTGTTATTCCAAAATTGTAGACAAATATTCTGCCATGTAGTTGTGAGCTAATCCATCCTTTTATTTTATCATTCTCTATTTAGAAATTGGCCCTAATTTCCATTATGGATCTCAGGAAGATGCCCATGAGTTCCTGCGCTTCACTATTGATGCCATGCAAATAGCTTGCTTAAGCGGATATGCCATGTAAGAGTCAAATAACTTCTGTAGTGATTCTTATTATAACGTGATTTGTAAATCTAGTAGATGCTAAGAGACCCTTCAAAATGTCTTCCGGATCTCGAGATGTTTGCTCTGCCTGGAATCCATCTGAACAGGACTTTTGGGTGGTGCAGAGTAAACAGTTTTTTTTAAAACTAGCTGCAAGCAGTGTCATTCTAAATATGTTCTCTTAATTAAAAGGAACCTGTCAGGTCCTTTTTTTGTTATTAATCCCCCTCCAATGTTAATTAGATTATGTACTGTGAATTATTAACCTGATTTTTTTTTTTAAATCATTGTATTTATTCCAAAAAGCATTTTATATAGTATTTTTCATACTATAGGACGCACCCAGATTTTAGAGTAGGGAAATAGGGGAAAAAAATTAAGCAAAAAGTGTGGTTATAATGCACTGTTATGTGGGGAAGGGGATCTGCTGTTGACACATTTGAGGGTAATGTCGCATCTTGGGCCCCTTCCAGGTAATATATTAACCCCTTTATCCTGGTTTATACCCCCTCCCCCATCTTGAATATGGCCCCCCATCCTAGTCCACACACAAAAATAATAAATGATGCAGCTTGTCTCTCCATCGCTTCCTGCTCCCAGCACTTTGCGTCTTCCTGTGTACGATGTTTCTTTTCTGTGCTGGCATCCCATCATGTGACTGGCACAGCACAGTGACATCATCACTGCATGCCCTGGTCACATGATCAGATGCCTGGGACACACGGGATGACGCCACACTGACTGGAGGAAGCGAAGTGCTGGGAGCAGGAAGCAAGCAGAGGTGCATTAAATTGTTTATTATTTTTGTGTGTGCGCTAGGATGCGCAGCCATATCCAGGATGGGGGGAGGGTGTGTGTACATGGGCTCATATAACATTTGCCTCTCCCCCCCTCCCCACCTCTCAGTGCTAAGAGATCATGGACCAGGGGTATGCAGTGAATATTATATGAGCCTAATGAGCGGAGGCACGTGATCATGGGCTGCCTCTATAGCTGCATCCACCACTCTTGAAAGTCTCTGCTCTCCCCAGCACAGTCACACAGCCCCTTTTATACCGACCGTAAGACCCACCCTTCACTTTCCTCCAAAATTTTTTGGGAAAAAGTACGTCTTATGGTCTGAAAAATATGGTACATGGTGTCATTGGCTAGCTGGGCAAACAGTCATCTGGGTGGTTGCCAGTCATGCTACTCAACTGTAGCAATGCTGGAATTCATATAAATCTGTGTGATGTCATGACCATGTGACTATAATAAGTGGCGCTAAATCTACATGTCCTTCATCCCTTAGCCTGTTTAGCTCCGTCCATTATGGCCACATGGTTGTGACATCACACAGGTCCTTATACAGAGTGTTATGTGAATTTTAGCATTGCTGTAATTAAGTTCCATGTCTGCTATCCGCTCGGATGACGGACTCTTTGGACAGCTAGCTAATTAAAACATCTATGTATCTAAAGTGCTTTTTTGGGATAAATACAACAATGAAAAGAAAGACATGACAGGTTCCCTTTTAAAGGGAGCCTTTCAGTCCCCCACCAGGGCCTATGAAGGTAAAAGATCCTCCTTTTTGTGAAGCTGGCTCTTACGTGTTCCAATCATCTCCCTCTCTGGGCTCCGGGTGTGCCTCCTCTCTGCTCCTTATGTCCCACACCTGCGCTGTGAAATCATGTCTCAGGCATGTGCAGTGTGCGATGCCCGACAAACTGAGGTCACATGATCTCCTCACATCACGTCTGCGTATAGCGGAGGCCCTAGTCCCGCAGTGTGAATACATCATAATAACACTGCGGCGCCGGGATCTGCTGCCTCTGCTATACGTAGGCGCGATGTGAGGAGATCATGTGACCTCACGTGTCGAGCAGCGCACACTGTGCATGCTTGAGACATGATTTCACAGCGCAGGCGCCGGGGACGTAGGGAGCAGAGAGGAGGCGGTGCCCGGAGCACAGAGAGGGGATGATTAGCAGCAGGCAAGTGGTTGAGAGCTCAGTAAAGCCGGTCCAAGTAGAGGTATGGAGCCAAATTTATAAAAGTCATTATTTCAGTGTCCCTGGGGACATTACACACACATAAGAGCCACCTTCACAGAATGCAGCATTATTGCTGCTGAAGGGGGCTCTTTTACCTTCATAGGCCCTGGGGGGGGTGACTGGTTCCCTTTAAGCTGGAATCATACATGCAGTTTTTGAGCCAAAGGTAATAGTAAATCTGAAATGAGAGACGGATACTTCTTCACTTCATATCCACTATTAAAAACAGCATGTGATTCCAGTCTTGTTCCCTCACACTTTTTTTTTTGTAACACGGGCATTGCAGGTTTTGATGCAGATTTTGTTCTGAAGCTACTAGAAGATCTAGTAGGAAGGAACTTTATAATCTCTTCTTTTATACAGTACTAGCTGTGAGCCCGATGCAAATGCATCGGGTGTCTAGAATATTTTTAATGTTTTTTTTAGATTTTCAAATAATAATCCAATTATTCCAATGACATCTTTACACCAACTACATATATTAGTATGGTTGATATCATTTAAGGAAAATTGAACTATTATGTTGTAAGGGTCTTAGAACACAAAGTAGCAATACTTCTTAATATGTCAATTTTTTGAATTGATGAATTAACAGTACTAATATATGTATCAGCCACTTTGTGTCAGCCCACCAATCGCGTCAAGATGCCCTTACGCCTGGTGGGACCTACTCTAACTAAATCCGAATTGATATAATTTAGATATTTTTAATTGCTGGATTTTTCTTAGATTTTTTGAGGATTGTGATGTAAATAATAAAATTTTGTAAATTGATACAGAAGGAGTTACCAACTACAGACTTGCAGCAATATCCGTGCAATAACAAAAAAACTTGTAATTAACCTACAGTAAATGGAGTTAACATAGCTTCAGCAGGTGCATAAGATGCATCCACTAACTAACCACAGGTGACTGCAGTTGATGTGGATGACACTGCCACAACTATGTTGTCTGCACAAACTGCAAGTTAAGTACAAATTACATATATGCAATTATGAAAATTACAGCAAGTATGTTCTTGATAAGTCCTTCATGTACAATTATTATCATTTAGTATATTCCTCAACAAAGTGAAAAAATCTAAGAAAAATGTCGTGGTAGAATCTAATTAATAATTTATGTTTGTCCCTATCTATCTAAACATGTGGAACACACCTTGGTAATGAGATGTGTGTGAACAGCCGTCCCACCCGTCTCTTAGCTGTTCACAAAAACCTCTCCCTTTAAAGAATAAGAATCAAATCTCTCAGCACGTAAAGCACTGGAGCTTAAAATAGTGGTTTCTATCACCCTGTGATAAAATCAGAATGATACACATCTCCAATGAAATCTAAAATGTGTTTTTCCACAAACATTGTATAAACTATGCACATAAAAAACTGAAATTGAAAAGACTAAACTAATTTTTTTTTTTTTTTTTTTTTTTTTTTTTTTTAAATAGAAAAGGTAAAAATATAAAATATGCAAAAGTTCATCCCAAAATATTCCGATAGACAATATTTTTGGTGAAGACTTTCTCACAGTTAGGCACCAATTTCCCTTGAATGCATGAATCCACCACTTTCACCTTCACATTGCATCGTCTCTTCACACGTGAGAAAGCCACATATAATTGTCCATGGCCAAAAACAGGTTCTGGCAAATAAATCCCCACTTTCTCCAAAGTTTGTCCTTGAGATTTATTTATGGTCATGGCAAAGGCAGGCTTCACGGGAAATTGCCGACGTCTTAGTTTGAAAGGCAATCCAGTCTCTGATGGACAGAGATCAATTCTTGGAATGAAGACTACATTTCCTTCATCCGAGCCAGAAATTACTTTTGCTTGTATCAAGTTGTCAAACAAAGCAATAATAATCATCCGAGTCCCGTTGCAAAGTCCTTTTCTGCTGTTAAAATTACGCAAAAGCATTATAATTGTACCAACTTTTAATTTCAGGAGATGAGAAGGCATTCCTGTTGGTGTTAGAGAATTTAGAAATTCCACAGGATATTGTTCAGGATTTTCCGTCTCATCTGGATCAATGGAATCATGGCTCATATATTCCATGTATTCTCCAGGAATACAATCCATCACTTTTGAATTGATCAAATCCACAGCGTCATTTTTGGGACAAAGAATGGCATGTGATGCAGCATTCTGAATACTTTCATCATTATTCACATCAATGACAATGTTTTCACCAAATATGTCCAAGATTAAAGAGCCAGTGCAGATCATGTCTTGCGGGATCTCAATGACATCATCACCAAGGTTGTAATCATTGGACAATTCTCCATTTCCCAATTGAATTAACCAATTGCTATATTCAGAATCAATGGAGCGCATGTTGTTAATGAGCGGCAATTGATTGAAAAGCTGCCATTGTCGTGAATATTTAATGCAGCTCTCTACAATGTCTGTCCTTGTTCCGTGGGAGATGATAGGAAGACACTGCCGAAAGTCTCCTCCCAGAACAATGACTTTCCCTCCAAAGGGTAATTTATTTTTGTTGAAGACATCAGTTGTCATGACATCCCGTAATAATTGATCAATTACATGCAAAGCGTATTTTGACAACATAGTAGACTCATCGATGATGAAGAGTTTGGTAGTCTTCAAATGTTGGGCCGCATCAGTATCATTTTTGATTCTTGAAACGGATGTCTCATTAATTGGTATTGGTATGCCATACAGTGAATGGATAGTTCTTCCTCCTTGCAATAGATTAGCAGCAATCCCTGTACTGGCTGCAGGTGAGACAACTTCTCCTTCTCCTCTCAGTTCATGAATCAATAGATGATACAGATATGTTTTCCCACTTCCACCGGGACCGTCAAGGAAAAAGCACTTTGGCTTATCACTTGTATCCTCTAAAGCTTTATGGATTGCAGTATAGGCCAAACGTTGTTGATCATTTAAGGTGGCTTTCATTTCATGTGCTCTTACTAACTCTTCTTCTTTGTTGTATTGAGGACGAATGTGTGGTTTTCTTTTTGGGCGTGGCAGATTAAAATCAATGAAATGTTTAGCATGAAATTTTAAAACATGTTCAACATCAGTCATGGCGTATCCTTCACAATGTTCACAATCATCAGTGTCAGGGTGGTAGGCATGGCAGTAATCTTGAACGAAGTGTTGTTTAAATTCTTGCCACAACTCCAGGGGATGATTAGGAGGACCAAAGACACATATATACGCAAACATTTCACGGAGCTGTGCAGGCATATTGAGAACACAGGCATCCAATAAAGTTTTTCTCCAAACACTGTCATCGAAGAGCAATCCAAGGGCTAATGCCGCCTCTTTAAACGTTGGGTATGTGACTTCCTTAACAGTCTTAAGGTTATCAAAACTTGTAGCTCCTTTAACATGGAGTAACAACAGCCTTAAAAAATAACGTTCTTGTTCTTGAATACTAACAGTGTAGAGTCTACCAATGACTGAAGCACCTCCTCTCCTTCTAACTTCCCATGCACCTTCTTTCCAAACATAATGCTCCGGAATTTGACGATATAAGTACTCCCGAGCTTTGGGATCATTCTCATTGAGGGTAAAGTAGGCCATGAGTGTTGATTGTCTGTCCATTGAATAACTGATGTTGTCCGCAGAATCACCCTCGTGAAAAAAAAGTGATTGTGAATCAGGCAGATGTACTGCAAGACGACTAATGCTGTGAGATTGTCTATGCATTTGAAAAGCAAAGATTCGCCAAGCTGCCTCTGGTGCACTCACATATCTGGAATCCATGAATTTATGAGTTTCATCGTGTCTGATGTTGGTTTCACAAATTTCCACATTGGCTTTGTCATGACCTTTGTACACATATTTGAAGAGGTATTTTACGCTCTGAATGGAAGCACATATTTCCACATTGATATGGCACTTATATTTTAATAGAAGGAAAGGGTTATATGGAACCACCCAAGAATTATCAATCATCTTGGAATGGTGTGAAAAAGAAGGTCCTTCGTTTCTTTGATAACTTGGATATGCATCCTCAGGTATAACAGTTTTTGTTTGAAACTGTTTTGGAAAATTTTTTTTACACTTTCCATTCTCCATACATGGAGAATTGGGATTGTGTTGTCCACAGGGGCCATGGATCATGTGTTGCATGACAATTTGATGGAGCAGAGGGTAATGTGATGGATCAGGAATTTCAGCCCAAACAGTATTGTCCACTTCCACCTCAGTTCTTAGTTTTGAGTTGGCATCCAGAATAATTAGAATGTGAGCATGTGGTAGGCCTCGCTTTTGAAATTCTATCACATGAACCATAGCACAAACCTTGCCAAATAATCCAGAATTAATATCTTTCAAAAGGGCTTCAAGTTTAATCCTGAATACACGTGCCACTAAATCCGGGCGATGTTCAGCACGCTGCCATGGCTGTAAATTGGTTACAATTTCACTCCATTTTGGATTGCAGGTCATCGTTATAAAAAGATCTGGTCTTCCAAATTTAGTTACAATCGCCATGGCATCTTGATACCTCTGCTGCATGTTTCGGGGACTTCCCTCAAAGGAAGATGGTAAAATTACGGTTTTGCCAATGGGGATTCCTTTTTCTACGGATTTTCTCAGCAAATGTTCTTGAAGGAGACAATAATCCTCCACCTTCAAATCTTTCTGGTGTTGTCGTATAAAATTTAAACGATTGGCCTCGATCTTAACATAGGCATCCACCAAGTACTGCTGTGTCAGTTTTCCTCCATTAAGGACAGGATTGAATTCTGCCCGTACTGACAGCAAATAACAGTAATACTGCAGCTGTGTCACCCTGCGAGGATTTTGGCCTTGGTGCATGAGTGATTCATGCCACCCTTGCTCTCCATGAGGGAAAAACAATGGATACAGTAATGCATCCAAATTACTGTGTAAAATACTTATTTGCTGTGTTTTGGGGGCCAACGGATTATTTGTGTCTGGTTTTAGATGTATTAAAATGTCTCTATTAAATGGTGGCTCTCCATCAGCATTTTCAAAGATGACTGCAACTTCATGGACAGTAGGGTTGTTATACCGTCTTGGGTCTTGCTCTCTGTCTTGTTTAATTGCCATGATGATATTAGGCATTTTTGTGCCATGTTCAAATGCTTTCTGTTCTTCCTCTTCCTCCACTTGCCGTAACATTTTGTAGGCTGAAACAAAGGGATTAATACCTTCCAATTGCTCAGCAATAATTCTCATCAAGGCTGGATTACACTTGAGATTTTCTGGAGACTGTAGGCGTTGTTCAGTAGCAGTAGCACTATCCAAAATATAGAGCTGTGCATATGCTGGAACTTGACCTTCAGCGGGGTGGAGAGTTCCAGTTCTATGATAAATTTGGCCGTGAATCCGGAAACAATAAGGACCGTGTCCAGGTGGTTGCGAAACACTTGCACCCATGGAAGCAAATGCAAAGGAACTATTAATGCTCCTGATATTCTCCATGAGATTTTTACTATATGGGCTGTCTCCTTTTAGTAAAGTAGTGAAGAGCTCAGGGTACTGAGGTAATGGTACCTTAACTTTACCCTTGTGACAACAAAGGGAGAACTGTCCATCAGATGGCCTTTCAGCCTCAAAATGTTGTGCTTCACAATGTTCACATAACACATTCATGGGCCCACAGGTATGTTCTAAAATACTGCTATCATCATCAGTAAAGCCAATAGGGATTAATGACGTTGGTGAAGTGAGCAACCGATGACGTTTTTTGTAGATGCCTACAAAAATAAGGCGTAGCTGTGTAGAAGTTTCAACACATTCAAGAAAAGAAATAGTGACTGAAGACTTATTCCTGAGGTTTTTTTTTTGGCGTAATTGACGCTGTGAGGCAGCCAAATGGGCCAAACGGCGTTGTTTTGAGGTAGGTGACATAATTTGTAAACGCTTGACTTTAGCCAATTTGTGTCTTGTGATGGCAGAAGCAGTCTTGTCTGTTCTTGTTTTAGAAGAACCTTTGCACTTCACTTTACCCGTGCCAGATGTTGTAGGCAGTTGAGTTTCCAAAAGTGTTGGAGACACAGATATAGACGCCATATCAGAGGTAGATGGTTTTCCTTGCACCTTCACCTTTTTTTTTTTTGCGGCCAGATGTTGTAGGCAGTTGAGTTTCCAAAGGTGTTGGAGACACAGATATAGACGCCATATCAGAGGTAGATGCTTCTCCTTGCACCTTCACCTGTTGTTTTTTGCGTCTTTTTCGTTCCACCTCAGCTTTTTTGGCCAACCGACTGCTTCTTTTTTCAGCAGACTCCTTTGCAATTCTTTTATTCATATCCTCCTTGAGCTTAACCAAACGGAGACATCTTTTTTCCGGATCTTCCTGCTCACGCTTCTTGCGCTGGCGTGCAGCATTCTTAGCTCTAACAGAGCTTTTTGATTTGTCAGAGCTCATATTGAGCACACTACAGCAAAATGTATGCAATAATAGCTACAGTATATTATTTAAGGAAGCAATCAATATACATTCTGCATAGCAATATAGTCAAAGTAGTAATATTTATATTGATAATTGTTATTATATCCAATATATTTTTTATATATAAATTATATCATAAAAATATATCCAAAAAAATAACATCAGCATTTTTCGTAATTCGCAGGAGATGCAGTAAAAGAACCACATCTGCCGCGTTAGCCGCATTACCGTTACACTTATGGTGCGCTTGCGTTTTTTGCCATGCAAAGTATAGACTTACTTGCAGCAGGTGCAGCAATTGCAATTTTGCACTTGCAGCAGGTGCGGCTGTGAAAAAAAACTCAGCTGACCGGGTTTTTTTTTTGCGGCCACACCTACCATAAGTTCAAAACTGCATTTGGCGCAACTGCACCTATACTTTGCATGACACAAACCGCCACCGCGCCGCAAGTTCCGCAAGTTCCACAAATTACTGCAAATTAAAAGGAAAAATACATTTGAATGGCGCATTTATGCCACACGTGAGCCATTATGTGGAACGTGCAGAAGCGATTATTTTTCCCACAAATTCCTGATAAAAAGGTATTGTGAAAGGTCTCAAAGGCAAGAATAAAATTATAATCAAAATAAGTCACCAAAGAAGTTAATGAAGTAAGGAACATTATTTACATATAGATGACTAATGTTTTTTACAAAGCTTATATACAATAAATATTGAGGCACTGACATAATTTCAGACCAAAATTTAATATAAGGCTGAAAAAGATTTATATAATTGTGTATCATATAGATCAATAATCTATTTAATATCAATATATACAATATATTTTATAAATAATATCCTAAAAATATATCCAAAAAATATATT